>MU227304.1:613368-684017 GCA_018584345.1 Thuja plicata
ATGTGGAATTACAAACTTTCAGAATTACAATATGCAAAGCCACATGGGCATTCCCCTTACAATATTTTGTAGGACAAAGCCTCGAATTATTACCCAGATCTACCCAGAACTTCCCTAGACAACACTATGGGCCTTCTTTATATAGGCAATTTCCACCGCCCGAGAAGGTTCCAAAAATCTAGCCATTAAGGCCGACTACCCTTAGCATTTAATTAATTTTCACTTTTATTACAAAAGGTTCGGCTTTAAATATTTACAAAACATGAGATTAGGTAGCCCAACTTTTGGAAGCCATAACTTTTGAATCGTAGCTCCATTTGGCTATTATAACCACTTTTCAGAAAGGGGAGATCGCAATCTACAGTTCCTGACTCGCGAAGTGCCAATCAATTAGGGGTTCAACCTCGATCCGGAGCCTCTAAGGTACTAAAAATTGAGCTCAAAGATTTTGCACCCTAAAATCTCAATAGTAAATCCTTAATAACTTCGCCAATACAGATGATCTGGCAATGCAATTCAACTGGCATTCTTATATGACTAAGATGAACCTTCACCTAGAAAATTAGAACATTCTGAGTTCAAACGACCAACTTACTAAAAATAGTAAGTTTCCAAAAATAGCAACTTTGTACAAAGTAGCCCTTATTGAATAGAAAAACACATATTTTTGGGTGATGCAAGATTGCCCTTACACGCAAGATACTCTTGCATCATGCAACCTTTTCAATAATAACTCCAAATGTTTCATATGATCCTCCTTTGTCTTACTAAAAATGAGGATTTCATCTAAATTATAGACAAGTACAAACACACCTATATAGTCTTTCAAGACTTCATTCATCACCCTCATAAAGGTACTAGGTGCATTGGTAAGCCCAAAGGGAATAACTAACCATTCATATAACCCCTATGTAGTTTTAAAGGCTGACTTCCACTCATCACCTTCTTTCATCCTAATTTGATAGTAACCACTCTTCAAATCAATTTTAGAAAAGAACTTAGCACCCCCCAAACAATTCATCAAATCTTCTATCCTAGGAATAGGAAATCTATATCTAATAGTTATCCTATTTATTTCCCTAGAATCAGTACACATCCTCCACTTACCTCATTTCTTAGGAGCCAACACCACTAGGACAATACATGGGCTTATGCTCTTTTTGATCAGCCCCTGGTCTAAAAGTTCTTGTACTTTCCTGGCTATCTCCTTGTTTTTCTCCGGAATTATTTTATATCCAACCTTGTTTGGAAAAGATGCTCTTGGCACAAAGTCAATCTGATGACTTATCTCCCTCTTTGGTGGTAGTTTAGTTGGTGTACCTTCACATATTATGTCTTTCAAGTGTTCCAACAGTTGTTCCACTTCCTTTGGCATAGGTACTTGCTTATGAGTATCCTCCTCCTTTGGCTTTAACAGGATTGCATAGACAACTCCTTCCTCTTTCATATCGCTTAGGAATTCTTTCCCACTCATAAATAGTGTACTAGATTTTGTCTTCTCCCCTATGCATTCCTCTAGCAAAGACTAAATTTTAAAAATTGCCCCATTTTTCTTGAAGGAGTGCTTGTTCTCTTTCCCATTATGGACAGCTTCCCTGTCATACTGCCATGGTCTTCCAAGCAATAGATGGAAAGCATCCATTGGCAACACATCACAAAGTATCTTGTCTTGATACTTACCAATGGTGAATTCTACCCACACTTTCTCATTTACCAAGATGTTTTTACCCTTGTTTAACCATGTAACTTTATAAGGACACACATGTGGAATCTTTGTGAGCTTCAACTTCTCTACTACCTCCTCAGAGATGAAATTATCTATGGATACTGAATCAATTATCACTTTACACACTTCCCTAATATCTTGCACTTGACTCTAAAGATAACCCTTCTCTACTTGCGCTCATCTTTGGTGGGTGTCTTGATCAAAATTCTTCTCAACATGGTGTTTTCTCCTTTCTCTGAATCTAGACTCACCTCTGATTACTTAGAAAAATCTTCCTCTTGGACATAGGCTATCTTTTTCTCTCCTTGTGAATCTAAGGGTTTGTTAGGACATCTATATGCAGGGTGCCCCATCTAACCATAGTTGTAGCATTTCATGGAAGAAAAATGAGAACTTCTTCCAAAATCCCTCGATCTTCCTCTACCACTGTTATAAGAACTTCTTCATGTATTGTATCCACCTCCATTGCATGATTCATTTCCTTGATCTATATATATCTAGTCACCTTGACTTCTACTACCATTGCCTCTTCCACTTGTCCCTCCTCTATGGCCACCTCTATTGTCTCTACCCCCTTCCTCTCCCTCTAGAGTTAGAATCTTGTTTCTTTCTATTTTCTTCCACTTTCAAATCCATTTGGAAATAACTATGAATGGAAGTTAGGGTAAAGAGACTAAGTTCTTCTTGTATATTCCACCTTAATCCTTTAAGGTACCAGGAAAACTTGATGCTCTATGTCTCCTGTATCCTTGATCTAAGACAAATTTTCTGAAACTCTTCAGTATATGATGGCACATCTAGGTCATTTTTCCTAAGATTATTTCTCTTCTTGTGTAACTAAATGTCATAGTCTTCTGGAAGGTAATTCTCCTTCACTTTTCCCACCATTGATTTCCAATTTTCTATGGGATTCTTGCCCTCTTTCTCCCTTTCTTCCTGCATAAATTTCCACCATGTGAGTGCTTGTACTCTTAGCCTAGACTTGGCTATCTTCACCTTTTGTGCTTCTGTGATTCCATCACATTCGAAGTGGTTTTCCATACCTTCGATCCATTCCATGACCACCTCTGCATCCATCTTACCAGATAACACTAGAATTCCTTCTAGAGCCTTTCCACTCAATGCTTTGAGTGCCTTGAGAAATGGTTCTTCAGGTAGAGGAGGGTCAGGCTCCAGTTCTATTTCCTCCTCTATTGGTTTCTTCCCTTTATCTTTTTCTTCACTCATCTTCTCCCTCATCTTGTTGGTTGTCTCTACAACCTCTGCCATCTTTATCTTCATTTCTTCCATTGGTTCTTCAAGAACCCTATTCTTGTCTTGCTGCTAAGACAAGTCTCTTGCCAATTCGACATTAGTCACCGTGATGTTCTCACCTATGGATTCATTCCTCTTTGACATACACCAATCAACTCCCAAGTCTTTCAATGGCCCTGATACCAATTTTATGGGGAGATCCCACTCCTAGAGCTTTCTTTCTCTCTCTTAGACCGTCTCTTGGTCTTTCTTAGGGGTTCAATCACCACCCTAACTAGAGGATCCTTATATGATCCTCTACCACACTAGGAGCTCTCCACCCAAGTTCAATTCTTCACTAAACCTTTCTCCATAGCCTTACACTTTCATGGTTTGCTTTGGTCATCTATCCCTCCTACTGACTCTCCTTATAGATTAGTTTCCTGACTCCTTTCTAGTCTTTTTCAACCTTTCTTGGTCCAATCTAGTGGAACTTTCAACCAATTTCCAATCAAGTTCAAGTTTCCTACTGAATTAGGCCTTGTAGCCTTTTTAGGCCTATTAGCCCTCCTAAACACTAAAAAGATGGATTTCCTCTCAAAATCCCTTAACACCCCTGGAATATGAACACATATTCCTTGTGGATTTTTCCTAAAATTATAGATTTTCTAGGTCTTAGGTTCCCACCTTGTCTGTACAATGGACTTTCACCAAACCCCTAAAATTGAGGGTTTCTAGGGCATGAACACTGGTCTGGTTTCTTTACTTTCTTTAACTATTCTAATGATCTCCTCTAAACTTATCCTTCCATAAACATGTCTATATTACATTCCCCTACACTCCTCCACCATTTATTGGCACACACCAATCACCAAGAAATCACCATTACCTCTGTACTGTTCAGTTCCCCTAGCCAGAATAACCAGTACTTGCCTAGGGCCTAAATGTTCTCTTGCTTCCCCTGTACACACACACTCCACACAATATATATATTTTATATACAAGTATTTACTTGATTCCAAGTGGTCATAGGACTTTGGACCGTGGGAACGCCAAGAAAAGCCATTATCTACATGACTGGTCCAAAACTAGACAGTGAACCAGTGAAAACTAAAAGATTTACAAAATATTCACTAGTATGCACAAATGATTAAAATAATTCCACAGAGACTAAGTAAATAACACACAAAACACTCTCAATGCATTAATTTAACCCATCAATCCATTAAGGTATTGGATGATGGTTTTGTTTGCAAATACAGTGCAAAATCTTACTTATCTACAATTAGTCTGTACAAAATGAATTCCAACTATCAGTTTTAGGTTTTGTCCCACCTTATATATCCTAGTCCCACATGTCTGGAACCTCATGTCAGGATATGGGCACATTTAAAGATGATTCCTAAAAACTAGGAAATGTTGTCATGACAACTTTGCAAAGTTGTAAAAGTTGTCATGACAACTTTGACTACTTTTGTCAAAATGACATTCTCTCATCTTCAATGGCCCAATTTGGTTTCAAAACTTACCAAATGGCCCTAAAACACTTTAAAACATTAAAATCTTGAAAATCACCCCATTTTGGAGTTTTGGTCAACCCTTTGACCTTTTGGTTGACTTCTAAGGGTATAGACCCCTTAGATGCAACTTGACACCACAACTTGCAAACCCTATACACTACTAACCCTAAACACACCTTAGACACACTTGGGACTTTATAACATAGTCCTTATTCGTTGATGGTTGGCCAAACCAACCTACAAGCCAAAATGACTAACAAGATCTTTCAAAGACCTTAGGGTGCTCCTGCACCAGCAATGAATGATAAAAGCACTCTTTGAAAGGAATGGAAGATTCTAATAGAGAAGTAAAATATGAAAATATGGAGATCATCATGCATTTTGACAATAAAAAGACTGTAATAGTGAAATGCTTAGAACACACTATTCTATAATGGAGGACACTAATTTCTTGTCTTTATAATGCATGAGATAGCAATGAAAGTATTTATTCACTATTTTAGATGCCTTATATTATTATAGTTTTCATCATCCATTGATTAAGGTGCAATTCAATAATTGATATAGAAATGTATCACTGTCTAATCCTCAGACAATGGAATGTTATAGTCATGGCATGATCAGAATAATATAAATAATATACTGACAATGTGATGCAAAGTCTCAGGGAAATGATATACATTTATTTGATAATGAAGGGCACAACAGTGAGTAAGTGGTGCAAAGTCAGTGATTCCAATGTGAAGAGAGTGGTGGCATGGAAAATCAAACTCATTGTTATGTCAAGGAGTAGACACAATATAGAATATTGCATGTTGTTAGCTGAAATGGCATTGATTTCATGAAATAAGTGAGAACAATAACATTATTAAAGCTCTCCAAAAGATCACCTTCATGTGAAAAAAACCTAATATTAGAAAGACATCTCTAATTTGGAGACGTAACTTAAGTGATAGGGCTTACAAGGCTACAAAGACATTGTATTATTCAACATATCATGACTGTTAGACTGTAAATATTAAAAGGTTATCAAGGTAAAGATAATAAATTTTCCATGGATTATATCCATCTTTGTTCCAAGATCTCTTGGTTATCTTTAAGTTGTATTCATTATTCATGGACTCTTTGACGTTCACAATTTACATCTTTTCACTGTCCCAAGAGGGATCTTTTCAATGAAGTCTAAACTCAGATCAAGATAGACATGTGTTTAAGGTTCCAAGTTGGTGTGATGTCTATTATCCTCAAGAGAGGCATTTGATGGCTCTCCAAAAGCATGAATCACCATTCTCAGTTATTGATGCTATAAGGAGTATAAAATCCTAATCCATAATCAATGGAAAGGCACTATCATCAAGGGTAAAAAGGGAACTCATTATGATCTTTCTAAGATAATTGCCCTCTGCTAGTATGTATATACAATGTGAAATAACATTTTATGCCTAGATCTACTTCCAACTCATTTTTATTTCCTATTTTTCATTGAGTGTGACATTGTAGACCATTCCAACATTTTTTAATACATAACTAATAGCTAAAATATTAACTGAGATAACAAATCCAAGGGGATGTGGAATAATGCAATTAAAATAGTTATGTTTTTAACCACATAGAAAATGTTACATATTTTTAGCTAGATTTGAAAATGTTATTGATCAGTCTGTGCATATAGGATGACTCCATATGGAGATAAAACCATTCTAGATGGGTCAAAATATGGACCTTGTGGTTTCAATTTAAATCTCTAACCATTCTATTAGACCCTAGTCTACCTTGATCACCTAGGCTAGTGTAATGTTGGGATAGTTTGAAGGTGCAAGATTAAGATTTATGAAGTATTGCTTCAAATTATATCATATATAAGAGAAATAAATAAAAACAAACTATACATAAACAGTAGGATAAATCATAAGGCATATATCTTAGATACAAATAACTCATCTTATAATAGTAGAAAGAAATGGGCAGATTAAAGCCAATGCTTGAGATAATCAAAGTCATCAAAGTTCCATTGATATTCTTACATACCACGCAAGGAAATTGCCAATAAACTACAACATGTATTTGTGTTGTAAACTTTTGTTTGTCAACTGCAAAGGCTTCTTTATCTAGGGAAGACCATCACCCATAACAGTGGCCACATCATATGCTGCCTGGAGTCAATCTATACATATTGATGAATATAATGACAAACCAGAGAGGTTGTCGATTATGTGAGGTGTTTAATAATTGGAAAAAACACTATAGTGATTTCCTTATTGGCAAAATTATATTGGAAGTTTGACACACATCGACCCCTTATTAACTAAACCAGAATGACATAAGTTCTTTGGATAACATGGGAAGAAGTGGAGCTCTATAACTGAATGATCATTGAGGTCGAGGCACAGGATCAAACCCTATGAACTTTCCCTATTAGAAATTAGAACTAAGAAATATGAATACTCAATCTGAACAATTTGTATGTTTAGATACTGATTGCTTCAACTGTCAAATAATAAAGGTGTTTCCTCTAATGTATAGGAAATATATTGTGACAATAAAATCCAAGAAGCTGAGGATGAAAGCTTATATACTACTTTAGGTGGCAAGGGGAGAAATGGAACCATACAACTAAATGATCATTCAAATTTGATTCATAAGTTGACCATGGACATTCCCTATTAGAACTTAGAAATAGGAAGACTTGATCATAACAATTCCTTTCATTAAACATTAACTCCTTTGGCCATCAAATAATTTTTATTTTTGTAAACCCTTCAACATAAAGAGGAAAGAGGTTATGAGACCTATAACAATATAATTCAAGTCACCTAAAAATACAACTTCATATTCTTTTCAGGTGGCATGAGCAGAAGTCAACTGTGAAACTGTACAGTTGTATGATCATTGAGTTCTAGGTTATATTCCAGCCCCTAAGTGCATTCATTGTTAGAACTTAAGAGATAGAAAGGCTCAATCATAACAATTCTTGTCAGATAAATACTCCTTCAGCTCTCAAATAATAAATGAATTTCCTTTAACACAAGACCAAAGATGTTACAAACTTATAAGAATAGAATACAAGAAGCTCAGGATGCAAGGTAGCAGGGATAGAAGTGGATATGACATTATATCAATGCAACGTATTATCAATTTGCATATCATAACAAAGGCTTTCTGACATTTTTCCAACATAGGCAATTGCCAAATGACATTGCAAAAACTATTTCTTTCTGGCTTCAAGTCAAATGTAACTCCACATTTTGAAGCTAGTAGCTTGAACTCAAAAAATTCAAATTCACTCATTCTGCTAACCATGCAGGCCAACATTATTAACTACAACAACATACTTTAAAAAGATATAAATGTATAGTAATTTATATAAAATATCTCTTATACTTATAACAAAGTTTTATTACTAGTAGCTTAATATAGTTGAAAGCCAATCGATAGCCTAATTTAAAAATCCGATGCCCAGCTATGTGGCAAAACAGATAAACATCAATTGAATGAAAAATTGTGCACCACATATTAGTTACTTCTCAACTCAGTAGGCCAATATTTGCAGGAAGGATGACTAGTTGCTTCGCCGACATCTTCATAGAAAAATATATAATATTGAGTATATCTTGTATTATATGGGATATTTTTCATGCCATTGAAGTAACAGAGATCAAACCTACCATTAAGACACCATATGTAAAGTTGCATGCAAACCAGTTAATCATCAAAGATCTTCTACATATTATAATGGTACAACTTCCCAAGAGTATGTAGCAAGCTCAGATATGGCAAACTCAAAATCAATTCTAGTAGCAACCTTGGGAACTACATTCTTAAGTTTCACATTATGGCTTAAAAAATTGTCTTAAGAATATATCAATTGAAATATGAACTAATTACAACCTTATTATTAATAAAGCATACCATTAAAATAGCAGCATATGTATATTTTCATGCAATCCAGTTAGTCCTCATACATTTGCTACATATGAGGACTTTTAAGGTATCTACTGTATAGTCAAAAAATGGAAGCACTTCCATTGTAGACTGGTTTAGCCTTCCAAGTAAGTGGTTTGGGTTCATGTCAAGCACCTTGAATGGGTCTCTGGCTTGGATCTTTTTTTCTCCCTTGTTCTACCTCATTTCCCACTTTTTCTAGCCTATTTCTGACACTCCAGACTCTAAACTGGGTTTTTGGCCTCAAGGTCAAAGTCAACCTTTCTGGGTCAATGTCGACCTCAACCTTGACCTAGGTCAAGGAAGACCTTGACCTTGAACTAGTTCAAGGAAAACCTCAACCTTAACCTAGGTCACAATTGACCTTATTCTTTTTTTGGTCCAAATCCCATATTCCCACAGTTTTTGGATGTTAGGCTTCGGAAAGATTTAATTCCCTCTTCTGGGTTGGCTGTTTGGGTTCCAAAATGATGACTCTTAAATTAGGTTTAATATAGGTCAACTTCTAGGGGTATAGGTCTAATGGGAATTTAATTCTCTTGTGTAGGCCTCTCTAGAAGATTGTGCCCTAGATTCATATATAAGGAAGCTTTCTCCTCTCATTTTCTATAACCATCAGCAATAACCATCATCAAGAATAATTGCAAGAACTCAAGACTTGAAGAGTGAGATCCAAAGGTGAAGAGAAAAGATTTTAATAAATCCAAGTATCCATTGAAGCATTCATCCATTCTCAAGAACTTCACAAGCACTTCTTTCATCAAGGAGATCCATTGGTGGCCATTGAAGGATTCAAGCTCCATGGAGCTCTCTTGTTGAAGATTTCTCCATCCACATTCCTCCAAGCCTCTTCCTATTTAAAGACCCATTCAAGATTTGTGTTGAAGATCTACAAGCAATCGATTTGAGACATCCTACATTCTACATTATACGTCCATTTGGTGCATACATACTTGTGAATCCACATATTCAAATCTGCCACAAGGAATTCCATACAAGCAAGGTGAATTTGTTTATTTTCTTTGTTTACTTATGAAATTTCAATTATACTTTAAGGTTAATTCCAAAACTGGGGTTTGACAAAGGAAAAACCCTCCCACCAACAAATAATACATTTTTCTTGCAGGTACAGGTTTAGAAAAGTAGATTGGAGTGCAGATTTGGATACCCTTTTTGGAAATAGATTTCTTGTCGGAGACATTTTAGGTCAATTCTGCCCTAGGTCAAAAATAGAAATTTTGGGTCAATGGTGACATTGACTTGAGGGTACAAATCAGAACTATGTCAGAATGGAAAATGATTTCTGGGTTTTGTTCATCTTTGCATTTCTATTCCATATCTGGTCTTAGATTTTCCAAAAACTGAGCGCAGACCCCCCAAAACATAATTCTTTAGATCTGGAACATTTCAAGTTTAGTATTTTTCTCCTATCCATTTCAATTAAAGTTCTTCATATTTCTAAACCTATCACACATTCAAATCTATAAATGGGTATTTAAGATCTTCCTCTTTGCTCTTATTTCCAAATGATCGATTCATTTATGCATTGATCCTTCCTTTGGGGTTAATCAATTTAGATCCTTCATTTTTGTATTTAAGGATAAAGGGAGAGCATCTTATCTAACCCCCTTACATCATTAAATGCAATATTTCTTATCTTACATTTTGGTGACATCTATTTTATATGTTACATTTTGGTGAACCTGCGATAGACAACTCTTTCTTTTTGGTGTTAGATTGGAATCTTATGTTAGATCTTACATGCATTTAAAATTAGATTTATTTTATGCTCTTGCATTTATATGTCAAAAATAAAAATCACAAATTTCTTTAAAAATACAAAAACATTTACATTTTTTAAATGTTATTTTGTTTTCAATATGTATGATTTATGTTTTGAATACTTTGATGAGACTTTTGTTACAAAAGAGGATAGATCCCCTAATGAGGTACATGGAAGTGAGGATGAAAATTGTTTGAATAAGATCTCTATGGATCCTATCCCTATTTCATCCTCCTCTACAACCTCTTCAATTGACCTTTACCATAGAGATGAGTTAATGATTGATGTTAATTCTTCTCCTAATATATGTCTTTTGTATGAGCTTACTTTAGAATATAATTTACCTTCTTTCCCCTTTAGCAATCAAGCTTTAGTGATATATGGTGCTCCTAC
Organism: Thuja plicata; assembly: GCA_018584345.1. Classification (NCBI taxonomy): domain Eukaryota; kingdom Viridiplantae; phylum Streptophyta; class Pinopsida; order Cupressales; family Cupressaceae; genus Thuja; species Thuja plicata. Next base: position 623,966 of record MU227304.1, read on the forward strand.
AAGGTTCTTTATTGATAGGAATGATAATCCTCCTATTTGGGATAAACCCTTGGATTTGGGTGTTGATTACTCTCTTCCTCATGAAGCCATTGTGGATGATTCTACTTTTTGGGATGAAGCCTTGGATAAAGACATTGATTTATCCCCTCCTCATGAAGATTCTTTGATACAAGAGTGTGATTTATTAATGGATGACATATTCATACATGACTCTTTTTCTAAAATACACTCCCCTTATGCAGACATTTTAGCGAAAGAAGAAGACATTTTTGATGCTTTACTACCATTTGGGATTCCTTCTAGTGATGAGGCATTAGCAGAGAATGATATGAATTCCCTTAATGCTCTCCTTCTTAGTGATGATCTTATGGATAATAAAGATCCTACCTCATCTCCTCCTAGGATGTCTTCTTTGCTTCCTTCTTGTGAATCTATTTGTAGTGTTGAGATAACTAACATGGTTTATCCAAAACCCTTGTTGACTATCAAAGGTTGTCCTCACATTACTATCAAAAGTAAACCTATGGAGTCTTTAGAATATTTCAATGATCAAGATTCAATATCTCACACCTATCATACAAGGACTAACCCTCAACCTAATCTGGTGGTTCCTACTTCTTTATCACCTTCTCAACCCATTCTTCCTCCTCCACCCCGTCTTCCTAGCAAGGAGTATGATTTGATAAACAAATTGTGCAATACCCCTACCAAGATCTCTTTATGGGATCTTCTTCAAACTTCACCTACCTACCATGAAGCCTTAAAAACATATCTATCAACTCTTTCCACTCCACCTCCTAATCAAGAGAACGTCAATGCCTTCTTACAGTGCATGCATGCTACCCCGGGTCCTCCTGACATTGTATTTACTCAAAAGGTTTTACCTTCTAAAGAAGTAAAAAATCAATATGATGCTCTTAAGGTTTCTATTACTATCAATAAGATTAAAATTCATAGGACCTTGATTGCTAATCTATCTGGACTTAATATTTCTATCATGGACATGCTCAAAGAGATTAAAGTCGATCTTTCAACTATTCAACCTGATAATAATCCTATACATTGCTTTGATAACATTGATAAGAACACTTTGGGCATCATTACCTTACCTATAAAAGTAGGTCTAGTACTCCTGAATACTCCTTTTCATGTTATTCCTAGACCTCTTAATTATAACCTCCTTTTGGGTAGACCTTGGTTGCATGAGATGCATATTTTTCCTTCCACCCTTAACCATAAAGTCAAGTTTATTCACAACAACATGGTGTATACACTTCATGCAGATGATGCGCCAAATCCTTGTTTGAATATTCAAACCCACAATAATCCTATTCCTAATAGTAATCCTTCTTCCTCTAATGCTCTTCCTGGAGATGAATGGGGAACCTTGTATTTTAATCCTACCTTTATTGGAGAGTATAAAGTTTTTAATCTTGATTTTATGAAGCCACAAAGAGAGTTTGAATAATGAGCTTTTGCTTCTACTTCTAATGCCCTTCGTAATAAATTTTTTGCTGATTCTACCCACTATGAATCTGTCAAGCCTACTAATGATTACATAGTGACTACTGAAGTTCCATTAACTCCTTATGATATGGCTTCTTGTTATGGTCCTAGTTATCACTTACTAGTTAAACAAGGATTTCATGGTCAAGGATGTGGTAATCATAAACAAGGAATTAAAATGCCCTTATAGAATGGGGGGGATGAGAATTATTATGGATTGGAATTTAATCCTCAACAACACATCAATGTTACCAACATCTCAAATAACACTTCAAAACATGATGACCCTATGAAGGAATTCGACCAAGAAGTTCTTTGGCCTAAACTCCTTCATGCTAAGATGATTACTAGACCTAAACGCAAAAAGAAACGTAGTCCACACTTGAAGACTCTTCCTTTTTTTTATATCATAGATTTCATGATCACTCTACTAATTCATGCTTTAAATTATAAGATTAGGCAACTCATTGATAGTAAAGTTATTTATTTAACATGTGGCAATGAGTTATATTTCAATCTTGTTTTCTCTAAATAACATCTATATTCCTATTATGGAGCTCCACATTATGTAAACAATGTTAGACTAATCCTTGGGGGCTCGTTGTCTTGCATAGTGTTGTTAGAGATATAATAGGTCCCCTTTAATCCTTGTTCCTATGCTTGGGCGGCAAGGATGTCATCTCCTTCTTTTTGTCTTTCCAAGATTCACATTTCCCTTCGTTAAGTAGTATCTATCTATTATGTGATATCTGATCATATATGCAAATTTTAGTTTGCATTGAGGATCTATGTCCTTGATTATAACCTATTTTATTGTTTGACATTGGGTTTCCATGGTTGATAAATCTCTCACCTTGGAAATTGAATAGTGTGCTATCCCTCACAAGGGTTACTTTTTCACTTCTTGCATGATATCTCTTTGCATTCATCCCTTACATGGCCTCATAGGAGCTATGACCTTATTGGCTTGGACAGGGTGTTGTCTATGGATATTGTCTTGATATTGAAGAACGATTTATCCTTGTTCTTTTCATTCATTAACATGTCAAAATAGTATGTATTTTGACATCTTAAGAAGGGGGCATATATATGGCCTCCCTCATTTTATATTATGCATTTTTGTTAACCTTTTATTTTGCAGCATGCTAAATCCTCTGAAGGTAACACACATCAGTTGCTAAATCCTGAATAGATATGCATTCAATTAAAATTCAATATTATAAATCCTTGGAAGGTAACGCGCATAAGTTCCTAAATCCTGAAGAGATACGCATTTTACAAATGTATTCCATGGTGATATGAAGATATGGATCCATGGGTACTTCATAAAATCTGTCAGAAGATGCACTACATACATGCACAAATCTGCCATAAGGTGCAAAACTCTATGGGGTGACTATCAAGTGCTTTCTTTGTGGGCCATCCTATCCTTTTTGTGGTTCACAGTGAGATACACACATCTTACTGGGCAAGGTAATCACACCCTCTCTATTTTTCTTTAACCGATGATGTCTCTCTTATCGTGATCTTAGGTTTGATAAATACTTAAGTCTTTGGGGGCTTGAGGATTCCTTTGACCCTTTTGATTTCAATAAGATTATCTATTCTTCATGATCTCCTTTACCAAGAGTTTGCGTCGAGTCCATACTCTTGCTAAAGTGGGGGCTAAATATATAGTCAGAAAATGGAAGCACTTCCATTTTAGACTAGTTTATCCTTCTGAGTAAGTGGTTTCACGTCATGTCAAGCACCTTTAATGGGTCTCTAGCTTGGATCTAGCTTTCTCCCCTATCCTGCCCCATTTCCCACTTTTTCAGCCTATTTTTGACACTCTAGACTCCAAACTGGGTCTTTGGCCTCAAGGTCAAAGTCAACCTTTCTGGGACAAGGTCGACCTTGACCTTGACCTAGGTCAAGGAAGAACTCAAACTTGACCTAGGTAAAGGAAGAAATCAACCTTGACCTAGGTCATAGTCAACCTTTTTCTTGTTTTTGGTCCACATCCCAGATTCCCATAGTTTTTGGATGTTGGGCTTCGGAAAGATTTAATTCCCGCTTCTAGGTCGGCTGTTTTGGGTTCCGAAATGATAACTCTTGAAATTATATTTAATGTAGATCCACTTTTAGGGGTATAGGTCTAATAGGAATTTGATTCTCCTATGTAGGCCTCTCTAGAAGATTATTCACTAGATTCATATATAAGGCAACTTTCTCATCTCATTTTCTTTAACCATAAGCAATAACCATCATCAAGCATAATTGCAACTCAAGACTTGAAGAGTGAGATCCAAAGGTAAAGAGGAAAGATTTTGAAGCAAGACAAGTAGCCATTGAAGCATTCATCCATTCTCAAGTACTTATTTCATCAAGGAGATCCATTGGTGGCCATTGAAGGATTCAAGCTCCATGGAGCCCTCTTGTTGAAGATCTCTCCATCCACATTCCTCCAAGCCTCTTCCTATTCAAAGACCCATTCAAGAATAGTGTTTAATATATACAAGCAATCAATTTGAGACATCCTACATTCTAAATTCTACATTCTACATCCATTTGGTGCATACATGCTTGTGGATCCATGGATTCAAATATTCCACAAGGACTTCCATACAAGCAAAGTGAATTTGTTTATTTGCTTTGTTTACTTATGCAATTTCAATTATACTTTAAGGTTAATTCCAAAACTGGGGTTTGACCGAGGCAAACCCCTCCCCCCAACAAAAAATCCATTTTTCTTGTAGGTATAGGTTCAGAACAGCAGATTGGAGTGCAAATTTGGCAACCCTTTTCAGCAAACTTCTGAGATCCAAAAATAGATTTCCTATAAGAGAATTTTTATGTTGATTCTTCCCTAGGTTGGAATCAAAAATTATGGGTCACTAGTGAAATTGACTTGAGGGTACAAATCGGAACTATGTCAGAAAGGAAAAATATTTATGGGTTTTGTTCGTCTCTGTGTTTCTATTCTAGATCCGGTCTCAAATTTTCTAGAAACTGAGTGGAGACCCCAAAAACAACATTCTTCATCTCTGCAACATTTCAAGGTTAGTATTTTTCTCCTATCCATTTCAATTAAAGTTCTTCATATTTTTAAACCTATCACACATTCAAATCTATAAATGGGTATTTAAGATTTTCCTCTTTGCTCTTTTTTCCAAATGATTGATTCATTTATACATTAATCCTTCCTTTGGGGTTAATCAATTTGGATCCTTCATTTGTGTATCTAAGTATAAAAGGAGAGCATCTTATCTAAACCCCTTACATCATTAAATTCAATATTTCTTATCTTACATTTTGGTGACATCTATTTTGTATGTTACATTTTGGTGAACCCGCGATAGACAACTCTTTCTTTTTGGTGTTAGATTGGAATCTTATGTTAGATCTTACATGCATTTAAAATTAGATTTATTTTATTCTCTTGCATTTATATTTCAAAAATAAAAATCACAAATTTCTTTAAAAATACAAAAACATTTACATTTTTTTAATGTTACTTTGTGTTCAACATGTATGATTTTTGTTTTGAATACTTTGATGAGAATTTTGTTGCAAAAGAGGATAGATCCCCTAATAAGGTACATGGAAGTGAGGATGAATTTTTTTTGAATAAGATCTCTATGGATCCTATCCCTATTTCATCATCCTCTACAACCTCTTCAATTGACCTTTACCATAGAGATGAGTTAAGGATTGATGTTAATTATTCTCCTAATATATGTCTTTTCTATGAGCCTACTTTAGAATATAATTTACCTTATTTCCCCTTTAGGGATTAGGATTTAGTGATCTATGGTGCTCCTATAAGGTGCTTTATTGATAGGGATGATAATCCTCCTATTTGGGATGAGCCCTTGGATTTCAATGTTGATTACTCTCTTCCTCATGAAGCCATTGTGGATGATTCTACTTTTTGGGATGAAGCCTTGGATAAAGACATTGATTTATCCCCTCCTCGTGAAGATTCTTTGATACAAGAGGGTGATTTATTAATGGATGACATATTCATACATGAATCTTTTTCTAAAACACACTCCCCTTATGCAGACATTTTACAGAAAGAAGAAGACATTTTGATGTTTTACCACCATTTGGGATTCCTTCCAGTGATGAGGCATTAGCAGAGAATGATACGAATTCCCTTAATGCTCTCCTTATTAGTGATGATCTTATGGAGAATAAAGATCCTACCTCTTCTCCTCCTAGGATGTCTTATTTTCTTCCTTCTTTTGAATCTATTTGTATTGTTGAGACAACTAACATGGTTTATCCAAAACCCTTGTTGACTATCAAAGGTTGTCCTCACATTACTATCAAAGGTAAACCTATAGAGTCTTTAGAATATTTCAATGATCAAGATTCAATGTCTCACACCTATCATAGAAGGAATAAACCTCAACCTAATCCAGTGGTTCCTACTTCTTTACCACCTTCTCAACCCATTCTTCCTCCTCCACCCTGCCTTCCTAGCAAGGAGTATAATTTGATAAACCAATTGTGCAATACCCCTGCCAAGAGCTCTTTATGGGATCTTCTTAAAACTTCACCTACCTACCATGAAGCCTTAAAAAAATCTCTAACAACTCTTTCCACTCCACCTCCTAATCAAGATAACATCAATTCCTTCTTACAGTGCATGCATGCTACCCTACGTCCTCCTAACATTGTATTTACTCAAAAGGATTTACCTTCTAAAGAAGTAAAAAATCAATATGATGCTCTTATGGTTTCCATTACTATGAATAAGAGTACCATTCGTAGGAACTTGATTGATAATGGATCTGGACATAATATTTGTAGCATGGACATTGTCAAAGAGATTAAAACCGATCTTTCAACTATTAAACCTGATAATAATCCTATGTATAGCTTTGATAAAATTGATAAGAACACTTTTGGCATCATTACCTTACCTATTAAAGTAGGTCCAGTCATCTTGAATACTCATTTTCATGTTATGCCTGGACCTCTTAATTATAACCTCCTTTTGGATAGACCTTGGTTGCATGAGATGCATGTTGTTCCTTCCACCCTTCACCGTAAAGTCAATTTTATTCACAACAACATGGTTTCTACATTTCATGTGAATGATGAGCCAAATCCTTGTTTGAATATTCAAACCCACAATAATCCTATTCCTAATAGTAATCCTTCTTCCTCTAATGATCTTCCTGGAGATGATTGGGGAACCTTGGATTTTAATCCTACCTTTATTGGAGAGTATAAAGTTTCTAATCTTGATTTTATGAAGCCACAAAGAGAGTTTGAACAACGAGCTTTTGCTTCTACTTATAATTCCCTTCGTAATAAAATTTTCACTACTTCTACCCACTATGAATCTGTCAAACCTACTAATGATGACATAGTGACTACTAAAGTTCCATTGACTCCTTCTGATATGGCTTCTTGTTATGGTCTTGGTTATCACTTACTAGTTAAAAAAGGATTTCATGGTTAAGGATGTGGTAAGCATAAATAGGGATTTCAAATGCCCTTACAGAATGGGGGGCATGAGAATTCTTATGGATTGGGATTTAATCCTCCACAACACATCAATGTTACCAACATCTCACATAAAACTTCAAAACATGATGACCCTATGAAGGAATTTGGCCAAGGAGTTCTTTTTCCTAAACTCCTTCGTGCTAAGATGATTACTAGACCTAAATGCAAAAAGAAACATATTCCACACTTGAAGACTCTTCATTTTTTTTTCTATCATAGATTTCAGGATCACTCTACTAATGAATGTCATGCTTTACATTATAAAATTAGGCAGCTCATTGATAGTAAAGTTATTTATTTAACATGTGGAAATGAGTTATATTTCAATCTTGTTTTCTCTAAATAACATCTATGTTCCTATTATGGAGCTTTACATTATGTAAACAATTTTAGCCTAATCCTTTGGGGCTCATTGTCTTGCATAGTGTTGTGAGCGGTTTAATAGGTCCCCTTTCATCCTTGTTCCTATGCTTGGGGGGAAAGGATGCCAACTCCTTCTTTTTTGTCTTTTTGGGATTCACATTTCCCTTGGTTAAGTAGTATCTATCTATTATGTGATATCCGACCATACATGAAAATTTTGGTTTGCATTGAGGATCTATCCTTGATTACAACCTATATTTTTGTTTCACATTGGGTTTCCATGGTTGATAAATCTCTCACCTTGGAAACTAAATAGTGTGATATCCCTCACAAGGGTTACCTTTTCACTTCTTGCATGATATCTCTTTGCATTCGTCGCATCCATGGCCTCATAGGGGTTGTGACCTTCCTTGCTTGGACTGGGTGTTGTCTATGGATATTGTCTTGATGTTTAAGAAGGATTTATCCTTTTTCTTTTCTTTCCTTAACATGTCAAAATAGTATGTATTTTGACATCTTAAGGAGGAGGGCATATATATGGCCTCCCTCATTTTATATTATGCATATGTGTTCTAACCTTTTGTTTTGCAGAATGCTAAATCCTCTTAAGATAATGCACATAAGTTGCTAAATCATAAAGATATATGCATTCAATTACAATTCAATATGCTAAATCCTTGGATGGTAACGCACATAAGTTGCTAAATCCTGAAGAGATACACATTTTACAAATGTATTCCATGGTAATACGAAGATATGGATCCATGGGTACTTCATAAAATCCATCAAAAGACACACTATATGCATGCACAAAGCTGCCATAAGGTGCACAACTTTATGGGGTGACTATCAAATGCTTTCTTGGTGGGCCATCCTATCCTTTTTGTGGTTCACAGTGAGATAAACATCTTATTGGGAAAGGTAATTTCATCCTCTCTTTTTCTTTAACTAGTGATGTATCTCTTATCATGATCTTAGGGTTGATAAAGACTTAAGTCTCTGGATGCTTGAGGATTCCTTTGTCCCTTTTTATTTCAATAAGATTGTCTATTCTTCATGATCTCCTTTACCAAGAGTTTGCATCGAGTCCATACTCTTGCTAAAGTGGGGGCTAAATGTATAGTCAAAAAATGGAAGCACTTCCATTGTAGACTGGTTTAGCCTTTCAAGTAAGTGGTTTGGGGTCATGTCAAGCACCTTTATTGGGTATTTGTCTTAGATCTAGCTTTCTCCCCTATTTTGCCCCATTTCCCACTTTTTCCAGCATGTTTCTGACACTCCAGACTCCAAACTAGGTTTCTGGCCTCAAGGTCAATGTCGACCTTTCTAGGTCAAGGTCAACCTCAACCTTTACCTAGGTCAAGGATGACCTTGACCTTTACCTATGTCAAAATTGACCTTTTTCTAGTTTTTGGTCCAAATCCCAGATTCCCATAGTTTCCAGATGTCGGGCTTCAAAAAGATTTAACTCCCGCTTCCGGGTCGGCTGTTTTGGGTTCCAAAATGATGACTCTTGAAATTATATTTAATATAGGTCCACTTCTAAGGGTATAGGTCTAATGGGAATTTAATTCTCCTATGTAGGCCTCTCTAGAAGATTGTTCCCTAGATTCATATATAAGTAAGCTTTCTCATCTCATTTTCTCTAACCATAAGCAATAACCATCATCAAGCATAATTGCAAGAACTCAAGACTTGAAGAGTGAGATCTAAAGGTGAAGAGGAAAGATTTGAAGAAAGCCAAGTAGCCATTGAAGCATTCATCCATTCTCAAGAACTTCTCAAGCAATTATTTCATCAAGGAGATCCATTGGTGGCCATTGAAGGATTCAAGCTCCATGGAGCCCTCTTGTTGAAGATTTCTCTATCCACATTCCTCCAAGCCTCTTCCTATTCAAAGACCCATTCAAGATTGGTGTTGAAGATCTACAAGAAATCGATTTGAGACATCCTACATTCTACATTCTACATCCATTTTGTGCATACATACTTGTGGATCCTTGGATTCAAATCTGCCACAAGGACTTCCATACAAGCAAGGTGAATTTGTTTATTTTCTTTGTTTACTTATACAATTTCAATTATACTTTAAGGTTAATTCTGAAACCACGGTTTGACCAAGGCAATCCATTTTTCTTGTAGGTACATGTTTGGAACAACAGATTGGAGTGCAGATTCGGATACCCTTTCCGAAAAACTTCTAGGATCCAAAAATAGATTTCCTGTCGAAGACGTTTTAGGTTGATTCTTCCCTAGGTCAAAATCAAAAATTCTGGGTCAATGGTGACATTTACTTGAGGGTACAAATTAGAACTATGTTAGAACGGAAAATATTTCTGGGTTTTGTTCATCTCTGCATTTCTATTCCAGATCTGGTCTTTGATTTTCTAGAAACTAAGTGCAGACCCCCGAAAATAGCATTCTTCAAATCTACAACATTTCAAGGTTAGTATTTTTCTCCTATCCATTTCAATTAAATTTATTATTCTTTCTAAACCTATTACACATTCAAATCTATAAATGGGTATTTAAGATCTTCCTCTTTTCTCTTATTTCTAAATGATCTATTCATTTATGCATTGATCCTTCCTTTGGGGTTAATCAATTTGGATCCTTCATTTATGTATCTAAGGATAAAAGGAGAACATCTTATCCAACCCCCTTACATCATTAAATGCAATGTTTCTTATCTTACATTTTGGTGACATCTATTTTATATGTTACATCTACAAACTAGGATTTTTCAGGTATATGTAACCAGCTCTGACATGGTGGAATTGAACTACAGTTTCAATTCTAGCAGCACCATTACGAAATTTATTCTTACATTTCACATTGTAGCTTATATGTTGTGTGAAGGGTTTGTTTATTGCAATATTAAGTGGTTGGAACCTTGACTGTACATAATTAGATACCACTCGGTAACTGTTAATGGCATATTAAGACTTTGCTTTACTGTTGCAATTGAATGAAACTCTACGGTAACCTCATTCAAAGTTTCCCATCCTCTGGTACTTAGATCAGGAAGTTCTTTATTTTTGGTATTTAGATAAATAATCCCACAAGAAGAAATTAAATTTATTGAATATATAAGGATAACCAATTAAATGTCATGATTTAGAACATGTCAAATGATAGCTAACCATAACCATCCACTAAATTCAGATACGCAATCAGCATACACTCAAATTTCCATCATCTAATTTCTCTATAAATATTGCAAGTTGCAAGGAGCATTTGAAAATATTTGCAAATAATTTGCATTTTTATAACTTAGGAATGGAATAACAGTTTTCACAATGTCAAATTACTATTGAAAAGGGATTATAAATTTACCTAAGAAAAATTGACATTAAGCCACTATAGCCTAAAATGAACTGGAAGACATATCAAACAATCATTGCTCCCTACAGCTCTCTCATGGTATGTTGTAATCTCTACCAATCCAATACATATAGTAATGCATTTCAAACATCAAAACTAATAATAAGTACATCCATCCAAAAACTTGGTTACAACACCATAGAATATTTTTTTTTAAAAGCTCAAAACTTGGCATAGGGATATAATCAACTTGAATTTAAATGGATACATTTTTTGTGCATAGTTATAATTATTCAACCCAAACTTAGAATTTATTTTCGTTGGTCTACTCTATGAAAATGGCTTATAAGAAGAGAGTGTACATTTTTACTCATAGCAAAAAACTCATTGGAAAATATGATACTCAAATCTGGTGCAAGATAAACAAAAGAGGCTCCCTGTACTAGTGGTAACCCCAAACCAAAAAAGGAGTATAGAAGGGTTGAGATACCAGAGATAAGAAGCATAGTTGACACAACCTACGCTGCATCCTCCTATTTAGAACAAAAAAATATCATGATAAACTTTCACCTACATTGAAAGATCAAAATGCAATAGAGAATTCTGAAATGAAAAACTTGGAGACACAAATTCATCCTGTTTAAAAGTCAATTTCAAAACTTCCATGTGCATATGGAAGAAAAATACTTACATCACTTCCATGCATTGCAAGTACAATCACTAGGGGAATTAGGATAAGAGATCTTATAATAGAAATGTAGTGTTGAAGTGCGTATAGTATAAGTGAAAGAGAAACGTGTAAATGTGTGCACTATAACGATATATATTAAAAACAACCCATAAAATTGTTTTTCTTTCCCTTAACTTCTATAAAAGAAGGAAACTGTGCTATTCAAATTTGAATTTAAATTGATAAAGTTGATAAAAAAAATTAAGATTTGCCTCACCTCTTCACGTTCTATAAAGCCAGTTTCATCCATAGCATACAGCTTGAACGCAACTGCAAAGTAATGAAATGTGGTATCAAGGAATAGGAAATCCATATTTATGAGTAGGAGCATGCACATGTAGTGGATTAAATATGGTACCCATTTTATAGTTCTCTAGACTATAATTGCCAATGATTGGCAAGATATATAATATTTTTGTGATCTACTTACGGTCTATCTTATCATCTTCGACTGCATTAGGATAGAAAAAAACTAAGTGATTGAACAAAATCACTAAATTCAATAAGACCCTTCTGCTTCACATCAAATAATTTGAAAACCTGTCCATGCAGCGAGAGAAAAGGTCAATTTTCTATCATATCTTCCTATAAATTTTTCATTTATTCCATGGGACTATTCAAATAGCAATCAACTTATTTTAAAATGCAATTTTTCTGCTTTGAATATACAATTATATAAGGTGCAAGTAAAAAATCAAAAAGGTCAACAGTAAGTTGATTTTACTACCCGATCAGCAAATAGGTTTTCTTTTTGGCCATTCTTGAACAATGCAAGTTGAAACTCCTCCTATTAAAGGTTTAGCAAGAATCAAGAACACAAGCATGTTAGAACATATCAAAGCTACATAGTTTAATTCCTAAACATTCAAGATACTCATACAAAGGAGATCAAGAACACTAATGGAGGACAACATCATTATCAATGGATATGCCACTATTTTTTATCAGAGGTGAATAAGAGATAGAGATCCCCGATATACAGTTAAGGGACATCCTTGTTTCAACACAGTCATAATAGACAAGAAGGTCATAAAGACAACACTGCCATAGACAATACAAGATACCATTCAAGTTATGAAAGGTGCAATGGATGAAAATGTGGAAGCTTGGAAGATGTCTTGAAAATGGTGGTTGAGGTTCAAGGATAAGAGGAGGTGTCTTGTAATGCAATGATTGGGGGATATATTCAACATGGGCATTCAGCTGAGGCTCTAAATTATTTTTGTCAAATGCATAGAGTAGGTGTGGAAGTTGATCAATTCACTTTTCCTACCATTCTTAATGCATGCTCTACCATTTTGGCATTAGAACAAGGTAAGAAGATCCATGCTTCAATAATAAGAAGTGGGTTTGAGTCAAACAGGTATGTTGGCAATGTTCTAATTAGCATGAATGTCAAATGCTAGAGCCTAGATGATGAAAATAAAGTGTTTGATAGTATTCTAGAGAAAGATATTGTATCTTGGCCTATAATAGTTGGAATGTATGTGGAGAGTGGGAATAATGAGGGTGCAAGTGTTTGGAAAGGATGATTTGGAGTCACAATACAGTGCACTCACTATTCTCCATTGGGGGCTACCTCTAAATTGCTGGGTGGATCTTCCTAAACAAGTTAGTGTCAATCAACTTTGGAAAGACCAATACAGTCAATCCACCACTAATCTGAAACTAAGGCAAGGAAGTAAATTATAGGGTTTTAGAGAAAAAAACTTTAGGTCATTCGCTCACATTTTGGGAATGACTTATCAGTGGGTTGGTGCCCAGGTTCAGAAAAATACATACCTAGCAGAAGAGAAACTAAAAGGGAAGATCAAGTAGCCATATAAACCATTTGTGTACCACTTAATTTTGCTTGGATGCTTGATCTGATTCACATGCCTTATCTAAAACACATTCCTGTCCCCAGATCTCAGGTGATTTAGCAGTCAGAATTCAACCTTTGCTGTTGTTTTACAATTGACATTTTGAAACAAATATTGAAGTGTGAAATTTTGTACTTTATGTGATAACTAGGAGTCTACAACATTCATATTTCCAATTAAATCTGATTATATTGAACAATACTTTTTTTTTTTGGCCTTAAAATTTAAAGTGGTCATCCCATTGATATTTGATTTTGAATATTGATCAGATGTAAATATATAAATATCAGTGATATTTAAATTGTGATGAATACAAACAATGTTGGTGTAATTAGTTGAATCAATGAATTATTAACAGTAATTTGAAAATGTTAAATTAGAAAGTATGGTAGTTTTTACACAAGGGTTATTACAGTGGTATCCAAGTAGGAAGTACAAATAACCTGTAGAGTTGAATTTCTTGTATGTACTTGAGTCAAAGAAAGGTCTTCAAAAAGAGAAAAGAAAAATAGAGGCAACCACACAAGATGATAGCAATGCAATTAGAGGTAGCGATAAGAAGAAGATGGCAAATTAAGAGGATGAATTGAAGGCTTACATGAAAAGGCAAGGGAGAATGAGACAAATGCTTTTCCATATGATGTAGAACATGATTAACACTAATAACCACACTAGATCTGCATCAAACAATGCAATGGAAAGGAGTAATTCAAATTATAATGGGGCTATAAATCACACAAATAATAGCAGAACTACAACTGGATAAACTTCCAAACCCTTCTACCCTACATTTTTTCCTAGAATGGATTCACCATAGGGAGATAAGAAGTCAAACCAAGTTACAAATGACTTCAACACCTATCAAGATGAGTACATGAGACTTGATCCAAATATTAGAAATCAGATCCCATTTGCAGTACAATAATGCTAGGTCAAAGAGTGGGCCAAGGGGAGAAGAAGACAACCTATGCAATAGTTCAATAGAGATATACAGAAAAGGTTGAGATGACACTCCCTACATTTGATGGTTCTAAAAATATCAGTGCACGATCTTTTCTTGAGTTCAAAAACTGTATATAACTCTCACTTAGCCCTATGACATAAGATGAAGTATCAAGTTCACCATTCTTCATTTGGAGGGTATAGCTCATGAGTGGTGTCCACTTTCATGGATTAATTACACAAGGGCATCATCACATTGTGGAATCATAACATTGAAGGTTGTGTCTGATGATAATAATTTAATTCCCTAGTAATGTATGTTATCTATTTTTCATTAACTGTGACTGCAAAAGTAAAGTTTCTTGTCACTTGCAGGTATAACTAAGAGTTGCAAATGATAAAAGGTGTTGAATAAGATTGTAATGGATATGGACCTTACTTTACAAATGAATTTTAGAGAGTGTGCAATGTTTTAAATGTTTTGTTAAAAGAGTTGCTGATCAAATAGTCTCAATTTATGACAATCACAGTTTAGTTGAATTATTCTTATGTTTTGTGAACTTCTAAGGGGATTTGTAACTAATGTCTTGGATACATTTAAAACTTATTTTTGCACACTTGAATTGGAAGAGTATTGGGATAGGTGACCTCTCAAATAAGGTTTGATGCTTCACCTCAATGAGCATCACCTAGATGCAGTGAGAATAAAGTGTAACCATTAATTATGATGAGAGATGGATTGTTGTGAACCACAACTCATGAAAAATTGTAACCTCCCAAAAAGAATCACTACTCATGAAACATTGTGAACCATAGATCATAAAATATTGTAACTCCCAGGAATACCCAATGTTTCACCTAGATGCAATGAGCATTAAGTGTAACCATTCATTCTCATAAGAGATGGGTTCTTGTGAACCACTACTCATGAAAAATTGTGAACCAATGAATTTGACTCCAAAACTACATAGTTGAACCCTGATAGCAATATCATAAGTTGGCTGACAAATGATAATAGACTTCATTAATTGGAATGAAAAAGTTAGTCAATAGCATGAGACCAAGGTGACTAAATGAGATAATTAAAATACAATTAAGGTGAAAACATCTAGCTATCTATATTGGATATGCACAAAAATAACAAGCCTTTTAAGCTTTAAAGAAAATGTAATTAGCAGGTGTAAAGACAAATTCTACAACCTTTTTCAACATCCTCCATGTCTGTGTCAATTTGGAAGCTTTAAAAATAGTATATAAGCTATAAAATCATAGAAAACTCATGGTAGTATCCTGCAATGGAACATGGTCTCACAGATTGCAATGATTACAAGATATGCACAAAAATGATTTGTGGATAAAGCTTTAAAAACTTTCAAAAAAATGTAATTGGTAGGTGTAATGCTAGATTCAACAACCTTTGTTAGCATCCTCCCTACCTATGATAAAAGGGGAGCTTTGGAATGGGTATGGATATCCATTAAAGCATAATGAAGTTAGATTTTTGTCAACCATTATTGTCAAAAACACTCTCGTACATATGTATGCAAAATATGTAAGCACAAATGAGACACATGAACTATTTGAAAGAATGTCACAAAGATATGTCATCCTTTGGAATGCAACGAGTGAAAAATTTCAAGAAAATTAATTTTTTGAAAATTCTTTAGAAACTTTTAAAAAATGTAATCAGCAGGTATAAAAAGCAAAATTATTTGCCAGTGTCCACCTTCCCATGCCAAAAGAGGAGCTTTTGAATAGGGTATGGACGTGCATCAAAGCATAATGGTGGGAGAATGTTTCTGAGAGATACTATCATAGATGGAAAGTCCTTGGTAGACATGCATGAAAAATGTAGAATCATAGAAAATACGCCTGAATTGATTGATAAAATGCCTAAACATTAGATATTGATATCTAAAAGAGAATGTAATATATTCAGGTATTAGTATAACTGAAGGAGGTATTAATATCAATATCATATCATCAATAACTGAACACTAGAGATCTTGGAGAGTCAAAACCATAAACATCTATTCCTTGTAGTGTAATAAAATTTGTAGCATATCATCAATCATAATAAGCAAAGAAACATGAAATAATGTTAAATACCCTTGTGTATAAACACCTCATCTAATCAAAACCTAGGATTTGTTGAGAAAAAATGTACCATCTATTGACAAGCAATTTGAAAATATATATGTAGGCACATCATCCAAAAAGTAATAGCATAAGAGAAGTGAGTGTATAGTAGCTTACACATTGTCCATGTTGCTTAGATTCTCAGTTTCTTCACAAAATAATAGTAACCACATGTCTCATTGACGAGAAAAGAATCTCAACTAAATTTTTTGGAGAAACCCTATGGAAACGATAGGATGAGGTTGGAGGAGATGAATCTAGTTATGCCTCACAAAATGGATACAACTTCAAATTTGTGGTGAGTATATTATGCTGACCATTTGTAATATAGGTGCATGCCCTCGACTTGAACTAAAGGTAGAAAGATTTGAATGCGGTGGAGGTTTTTCACATAAAATTCATCTTACAAATTCGCTTCCCTCCATTCTTCTATCTTTAGCCGCTACTGAAAATGTACATTTTTTTTCAATTTTTAATTTAAGACAATTAAATTAATTTTAAGTTTTGATTTAAAATGCACGACTTTTTTTTCTCAATTTTTAATTTAAGGCAATTAAACTAGTTTAAATTTTTATTTTAAAATAATAATTTTTTTATAGGTAATTGACTAAAGTCTGAGAGTATTTTTTTGAATTTATTATTATTATTATTATTAGTATCATTAAGTTGATTAGATTTGAACTCTGCAAGACCTCCCAATTAAGAGGCTCACATCCTACTACTATGTTATAGGTTGTTGCCTTTAAAATAATACTTTTTAAGCATTTAAGATTATATAATATTTTTTCCTTTAAAAATGTCTTAAATTAGTCTCTTGTGTAATAGTGCCTTGACTTGAGTCAGGGCTTTGGATCATGAAGCTTTCTCGATACTGAAATCAATGAATGATATAATCATGATACATATACTTTAATAAAGCCCTAGCTTTGATTTGTTGGATGATGTTTACTCATGTATGTTTTCATACAAAGTCATCGTACTTGTGTGTATATAGTGAAGGTTTAATTTATTTCATATATATTTCACATTGGTATAGTATATTTATTGATCATGCACTTATTGTTTCATATTTTATTTCTTAAAAGATGTTTGTAAACATGGGCTTATTTGATATTCTAAATATAAGTGTTTTCATGTTTTATGTATGAATCCTCTAGTGTCAAATTCCTTAGAAAACACATGGGGCCTCTTGTGTTATCTAATAAAGTTAGAGGGTTTCATTTGGAAGTAAAAACGAAAGAATTTGACTTCTATCTTATAAACAGAAAATGGGACAAACTAGTGGAAAATAGTGGCCGGAATAATGTTCACACAATAAGTCTAATGGCTAATACACGTTATTCGTGAAATACAACTTCTAAGAATATAGTATATGATATTATCAAATGTTAATGTGTAAAGGAGTATTAATCATTCATTTAGTCATTTTTATTATAAGGGTGACTAATTATTTAGTAATTTATTTAGTCATTTATTTGGTCATTTATTTAGTCATTTATTTGGTCATTTTACCCGATGACCAAATTGGTCATTTATTTAGTCATTTTACCCGATGACCAAATTGGTTATTTATTTAATCATTTTAGTGTTGGGATTAATGAGAAGTAGTACTGAGAGGGGAGGGGTGAATCAGTACCTCTAAAACTTTTAACTCTTTTCACCATTCATCATTAGTAATCATTCTTTACTGTATTACCAACCATTACTGATGTTCTTTCTTATGCAAGTAGTATTAATTCATAATCTTTAATTATTTGCAAAATTCATAGAAACATTCATGAAAGTAATAAACACCCAACATAAGATATGATATCACAGAAAACTCCTGTTAGGAAGTAAAAACTGTGGTGGGGATGGCACCCACAAAACTTCAGTATCTGCAGAATGGAAAGGAGTCGGTAAAGCCTTACAATTGATCAATTCTGACGATCTACCCTATTAGAAGTATTAAAGTGGAGACCTGTTAAGATCTACTATGTTAAGAGCTTTAGCAACACTAATTTAAGTGTGCACTCAATTAAGAGATTTACAATAGGACTGTTAGGTCCACCTTTCTTGAAAGGATTTCTTAAGTGTACTACACTTGTTAGAATGAGTACATATGTTTGACCTGACTGTATGCAATCTAAAATTTCTAATCACAGATCTATTAAAGCTCTCATAATAAGAATATCACCTATAGTGATTGATTAATACCTTTCTCTGCTTGCCGGTAGCTTGTGTTCTTGTTCTTGAAACTGATTTGATCCTTTTGTCCTTCTGCATGAAATTTCTTGTCCGATCCTTAGATGCTCTCAGTGGAGACAATCCTCATCGACCAACCTATCCACAATAGATTAAGCATCTATTTATACACATATTTGACCTATTCTAGAATCATGCATTACAAAGTTAACTCTAGATCCAAGGTTTACAACTTGACCTTGATCTTCAGTTTGCATGTTTTAAAACAGTTAAATTGATTAAAAAAATATTAATTACATTGCTTCCTCCGCACATAATGGATTTAAAACAAATCAAGAAGCTAATATACAACTTCAGTGTTTTATCTGACGTGGAAAGTCAGATCCACTTTTTGCAGGATGTAACTGACTGTCGATTCTTAGTCGTCGGGTTGAATTGAAAGTCTATCGATGTTCCTTTGTTGAACTGATCGTCGAGTTCCCTTCATCTGTTAGGTTCCTCCCTTTGTTATTTTTTTAGGTTGCATTGTTGTTACTCGTTGGGTTCCTTTATCCTTTTTGTCATCGGGTACCACTAAATAGTGTTTTTCAAGATTTTTTGTACTTGGCAGTATCGGGTAACCTTGGCGTCGCGTAGTGTTGTGCCCTATTTTTTGGTGTAGTGTAAACTGATGGTGTAGATCATGCTTTTCCTTATATATACTAATGGAAAAATATAATTCCTTCATTTAGTTGTGATTTTACATGATGATAAAATTGATCATTTATTTAGTCATTTATATTTGTGAATAGCAAAAAAATGGTAGAACATGATCAGTTTTAGTCACGTGACTAAAACTTTTAGTCACATGAATAAAAGTTTTAGTCACCTGATCATTTATTTCCCAAATTCTACTAGTGATTTCAAGGATGATATGTGAAATATCTTGAATGAATATGGAAAGGAGATTTCTATTGGATCCAGGACAAGAGGTAATAAATTTCTTTTGAATAGTGGTTATAATACTTGTTTGATTGCACAAATAGATGAAAGATGGTTAAGGCATAAGAGATTGTGTCATGTTAATTTTGATAATATTGTTTCTCTATGTTCTACTTCTGATGTTAGATATTTTCCTATGATGAAGAAGCCTACTAAAAGTTTTTGAAAGGAATGTCAATTGGGTAAGCAAACAAGAGCTACTTTTCACTCTAAGAAAGAAAATTTAGATAGTTTGTTTGATCTTATTCATACTGATTTGTGTGGCCCTACCAAGACAAGAATTTTGCAAGGTGAAAGATATTTTATGCTACTAATTAATTATTACTCAAAGATGGTATGGGTGACCTTATTGAAGGAGAAATATGAAACTTTTGATAAGTTCAAAAATTTCAAGGCAATGGTGGAGAATGAGATAGATCTGAAGTTGATGAAGCTAAGATCAGACAAAGGTGGAGAGTTCAACATATACTATGAGATGCATGGAATCAAGAGACAGTTATCTTCTCCTAGGACTTCATAATAGAAGTGCGTTGCAGAGTGCAAGAACATATCTATTATAGAGATTGTACAAACCATGATGTTTGAAATAAATATTTCAGAGATGTTTTGGAGAGAAGTTGTGAGCATTGTAGTATACACTCTTAACTGAGTACAGATCAAATAAGGAAGTGGTAAGACTCTCTATGAAATTTGGTATGGTCATGTGCCTACTATTAAGGATTTTAGAATTTTTGGTAGAAAATGTTACATAAAGAGAGATGAAGACATAGGAAATTTTGATGCAAGGAGTGATGAAGGTATATTCCTTGGTTACTCTACCAAAAGTAAATTATATAGATTCTATAAAAAAAGGTTGAAAAAGTTAGTTGAATGTACAAATGTTAAAGTGAATGAAAGTCTTGAGAATTTGGAAAGGTCTGAGGAATAGTAATTATCAAATTCAAAATCATCAAATGTAGATCAAAAGTCCAAGTATGACAGAAAGTGCAGAAGATGAAGCTTATACAAGCAGAGAAGAAGTTTAGAAACCTGATACAAGGAAGAAGACTCCAAGGTATGTGATATTTAATCATAATGAATGAAAAATTGTTGGTGATAGAAATAAAGGAGTTCAAACAAGAAGAAGGATTGATAAACATCAGATTTTTTTGATATCATAAATTGAGAAAATTGATGATGAATGGTCTATGTCTATTAAGGAAGAGATTGCAACTACAAATAACCATGTAGAAAAACTCATGATTAGAAAAGCTAAAATTAAGGAATTTATTGAAAGAGGAAAAAATGGTGTTAGACTTGATAAAGGAGAATGCTCCAAGTTTGGTCAAGACAATCCCAAAGCTAAAAGACAAAAGAACAAGGTAGAGAAGAAGAACAAAGATAAAGATCAAAAGAACAAGCCAAAGAAGAAAAACAAGGGTAACAAGAAGAAATACAAAGGTATCAAGAAGAAAAACAACTAGAAGAAGAGAAAGGCTAGAAAGAGGAACAAGAACAATAAGACTTTAGGAAGATGACCTAAACCTCAAAACTTCAATGGTGTGTTTTGATTTTGGAAAGTTTGGATACAGAGTTTCAGATTGCAGAAAGAAAAAATACTTTCTCAGATGTAAAATAAATAATCATGTCTCAAGTATATACAATGGTTGTAGAAGGATAAATGATAATTTGACAAGGGATATAGGTAGATTTCCATGTTCCATGATGAGGAATAATGACAGCAAGAAAATTATTTTTATATGTCTCAGGTGCAATTTGTCAATACATATTGCCAAATACTGCTGCAGAGACATATAAGTATATGAGTGTGGTTTAGTAAGGATGGAAAAGAATGTGAAAGAAAATGTTAGAGGTATACAAAAATAGGACAAAGGGAAAGAGAATGATAAGAAAGTTGAAAAGAGACAAAAGCGTAGAGAAATGGTAAAGAGAAAGAAAAGCAAGGATATTGTAAGCAATAAGTCTACTATGGTAGGAAAGTTAGGGGTCATTACCCCTCCTAATCAGAACTAAAATGAAAAGATATTGCATTAGTCTAATATACTCTATAAGAATCTTACAAGTGGATTGATGTATGGAGGCTGCTACTTAGGGGGAGTAGTAAGCATGGAAAGGAAGATATATTTGATTAATAGTTGGATGTGTTTAATGGCTCAAAGCAGGTAATAAACCTTTTTCATATATGTAAAAGAGGGAGAGAGATAAGATGTGAAAAACAATAAAGTGTAAAGAGAAAGTGAAAATGAGAAGATCAAAAAATCAAGCCTAAAGAGTAGAAGTTTAGAAAGAGAGAAGAGCGGTGAAGAGCAAGTTCATATACTTGCATATAAGAAAGAAGTTTTAGTCAAGAAGAGTAGTGTGAATCCAAGAGGGATACAATGACGGAGAGAAGATAATGTAATTAGGTTGGAATTATGGTGATATTGTTTCCAGGGGGATCAGTGATAGAGCATAAATGAGGTAGTAGAGCAGAGTTAGAGAGACTCCAAAAGATATTATGGATATTGTTGGTAGTACAATTGGTTTTTGATTACATTATTGTTTTTCCCATCACATATTTCAATCAATTCCAAAGGGGGATATTTTTGGCAATATTGATGTATTTTCATTGACGTCAACATGTCTATTATGTTGGTTGGATGTCTAGTTTTTAGTTTGGATGTTTTATATATATGTTATACAGTTTGTATGTCAATTGTGCAGTTTTTCCAATAACACTAAATGTTCAGATGAGTGGAAAATGAATGCTAATAAATGAGGATTCATGAACCTCATGGCATGATGTAGAGGTTTTCTACATGCTTCATGTCAAGTTTGAGTTGTTGAGTTGATGATTTGATCAAGTTATGGTGTCACAGGTGAATACTGGTTATTTTACTATTTGACTATGTAACAGAGTTGCAGAGAATGATGTCACACACGTACTCAAGGTGAGATATTTGGTTTTGTAAATGGGAATGTGTTAAGGATATAGAAATGTGTCTATTATCCAAAGGGTTATTGATTTTGATGGTTGACAAGGAATTTATAAGTATTTTAGTTGGGGGTAACAATGTTCTTGAGGTTTGGCATGAAATGTTGACAAATTTGATGAGTATGATGGATTTGATTGCTTATTTGAGCTTAATGATGTCTTAAGATGATCTAGTCTTATGTGCCTGATGAGTTGACAACTTACATTGATCAAGGTGATCAATTTTAATGAATTTAAAGATCATTTTATGTTCTTTGCTGACATATCAAGAAAAGTTGATAAAACAATTTATGAGATATCAATAAAACATTTTAGGGTTATGATCATGATCTTGAGGCGTTTGTGAAGTATCTAAGAAATGTTTAGAAAGAGCGTAGTGATCCTGATTGTTGATTTTGGTGCTAAGATTTGAATGCTTAAGTATTAGGTTTTGCTGACCTAGTTCTAGAAAAATATGGTGAATTAGGGTTTAATTTTTGTTTCCATGTGTGTGAACCAGTATTTGGAAGATTGTGAAGGAATAAGTTTCCAGTGAATTATTTTTTACAGATCTAATGGAGGCTGGATTACTCATCTGAATGTGATAGATAGAATTGTAGAAATGGATCTGATTGTAGTAAAATGGAACTAACCAAGGCATAGGTAGATGTTATCATATAGTTTATTAATTCTTAGATAGGTTTTTTGTATTGTTATTGTAAGTTAGTTATACTTCCTTAGGGTTGGCTCCCAAACCAAATTAAGTAGCGAACTCTAGGTAGTGTTCCTGAATGCATGTGCATTCCCCATATTGTAATATGTTAATATTTCTAACAAGGTACTACCCTTATTATGGGTATCAACCCCATCATGTTTTTCAACCTAGTTTGGATTTCAACAATAAAAATATTTGTGTTATGTGGTGTTGATGTTTTTTGATTTGTGTTCACATGCTTTACATTTTGAAAATCAATATCAAAGGTTAATGTGTTGAATGGTTAAAAGATTAATTATTTAAGGGTTTGAAGGTTTAAGTATTTTAGGAGAAACTGATTCACCCCCTGCTCTCAATTTCTTGCTGCCTATTTCCTATAATAGGGTCATCATTGTATCCAAACTCAGCTATAGAATCTAGTGATAGGTGTAATGCCCAGACAGGGAACCCAGGAGAACTAACCAAAACATGCAACTAAGTTTGGATAAAAAAAATTATATGTTTATAAACAATAATAATAACAACACGGAAGCAATACAATAAGGTAAAAGACATCCACATAAATACAACTCAACAAGGTTACAAATCTTGAGGGTTCCTTAATGTAGAATTACTTAATGAAAATAATCGATGAAGTACAACTATAAAGAACTTATCAGAAAGGATACATCAACTAAATCCAATAATATACATCTCATATAACAAGACTACATATACAACTGATACCCAAGGTATACATAAGAATCAACATCCACTGTATAAGTCGCAGGGTATGCAATAATATATAATAATACAATACAATATAATACAATACAATACAATACATCCTTTGAAAGGATGATAACCAATATACACATATGGTGCAAGTATACAACTCATGAAATTGAACAAGTCTCCAGAAGAATAAGAAGATAGAAGAAGAAGAACTGCAACAAGGATCATCCAAGCATGAAGAAGAACCGTCGGATCTCAAGGGTATAAAGAATCACTACCACCCGACCGCGTGGAACCAAAGGTCCACTCCCACCGTGCTAGGGAGATAATAATAGGCCCACTCACATGGGTATACAACAAGAAGGAAAACATCAAAGGTATACATGACCTTATAAAGAAATGCATAGAAAGATCCTAGAATCTCTTTGAATCACAATAAGGAATCTACAGAATACCAGAGGTAACCGACACATGTACGATAACCTAAGCTATATATAAGAAGGTTTCATCATGTACGTCTAACCCTTGAGTGTTTTCCTAGAAATCCCAATGGATACCAACACTCAAGTGACCATACACGGTATCAATGAACTCTCAAACAAACAGAGTCACTTACCATGCCAAATGATGAACTATAATTGATTGAATGTTTGAAGATGATCACAGAGCTGTAGAAAGTAAATGCAAGACATTAAATCAATTAAGGTATTGTATTGTCATTGATTTCAACTTAATATGTTACGATTACTCATACACATATTGTCAAAACACTTAAAGATCTAAAGAGACAATTTTTTTGTCATTGGTAAAGGTATACACCGAGTGACAGGATTACCTTAGAAATGGTGAACCCTGACAAGTTCACAGTGTTTCCTGATGGACAGACAACACTGACAGATAGTGTTACCCGAGAGACACAATGGTACCCAAGAATAGTATTTCCCAAGATTTGAAGAACCCGAGCAAGTGTTACCGAGCAAACTAAGAATTGATGACCAAAATCAACTGTAGTTAAGAAAAAAAAGACTTAGCTGGTAGAGCTATATATAGAGTTAACTGATTGATTACTTTATTTTCATCGATCAGTTAAGCTAAGGATACGAAGGATATTTAAAGCTAGTTTTATTCCCAGTCAACAAGGAGAAATATATGGAATAAAACTAAAGCAGAGCTTTATGCATTAAAGCAAGAATGCCTAGAATTGCATATCAAGAAAGCAATCTATGTCAAGAACAAGAAAGAAAGGGAGATTAAATGGTGAAATCATGTCTATAAAGAGAGACAATTAATTCATTATGAAAGAGGGGAATGCTAATATAAGATAGAAGTCTTCATGTAGATCTGATCATACAGGCTGAAGAACAGAGCCAAGAATTTTACAGACACCGAGCAATAGAGAAGCAACATCATTCACCGAGCAGAAAGAAGATAGAGGGGAGAAAAGGAATAGAAGAGAATATTGATCAGAGAGGTGTTATGAACTTACAATATATATGAAAATCTACAAAGTAAAGTTGTATTATTGAACAATCATTTGCTATTTCATTTTAAACATTGATTCATAAAATCTCTTAACCAAGGGGATTTAACCATCCTTATTGTATTGAGATTCTCAAGAGCATAAAAAGGTTTCTCATGTTGACAGCATAGTGAATGCAGAGGTCAAATGACAAACTATTAGTTTTAAATCCTCTAACAAGGTTGCACTTAACAGTGTGTTTGTAACCTTTAACAGGGTTGGCTCTTCACCAAACTCACTTCAGAAGAGTGAAAATTTTGGGTTACCGGTCCCAAGTGGTTTTTCCCTTAACAGGGTTTCCACGTTAAAAATCCATGTGTCAAATGTGTATATGGTTCATTACTTTGATGTTTTTCATTACATGTTACTAAAATAGGATTGGTCGGTAAACACTAAGTTTAATTATTGTTACTCGGTAAAGCTTAGAAAAAGATAACAGTATATTCACCGAGCAGTATATATTTGATAATATTACTTAAAGGCATTCATCTTGTAGGAATGAAAGATAACTAGAGGTTTTTGGATTAATTTTTGAGGCCACTGATTCACCCCCCCCCCCCCCCTCTCAATTATTCTAACAATTGGTATTAGAGCTTTGGTGCTTAGAAGAAAGGTTTAAAGACCTAAGCTAAAGATCACAAGATGAGTAAAAGGGATGTGCCTAAGCTGAATGAGGACAAATTTACATCATGGAAAAGTAGGATAAGACTCCATCTATCAAGTATTGGAAATGATGTTACTCAATACTTGGACACTGAATTTGTTGTGCCAACAGGAGCTTTGACTATTGACCAATTGAGAGAGAAATATGAATACAATTCTATGATGATATAACTTGCTTCTTCACTCTCCGATGCTAAATTTGAAGATGTCAAATCATACACCATTGCAAAGCAAATGTGGGACAAACTCAAGCTAGTACATGGAGGAGATAAAAATCTGCTGAGAGCTAAAGTTGAAAGCCTAAGAGGAAAGTTTGATAACCTAAGAATGAAAGAAGGAGAAAAAATCACTCAGTTAATTCTATCAAAGGAGTAGGAGGAGTACTTGAGGAAGAAACAGTAGTAAGTAAAATTCTAAGAACCTTACTGCCTGTTTATGCTATTAGAGTATCTACAATTCAAGAAATGAGAGCAGTAGCAAATAACAATATTACTCTAGATAGTTTGATTGGTAGACTTATTCCATTTGAGATGAATAAATATGACAATAGTGTATTACCATCTATTGAATTTGCATTCAAATCTTCTCTGAAAATAAGCAAATATAGTCACAAATACACTATGAGAAATGGTAGTGAAAGTGATAGTGATGAACAAGAACTTGATGAAATTGAAGTACTAGTGGCTAGAAGATTGCAAAGAGGGAAAGGTAAATACAAAGGTAAATTACCCTTGGTATGTTTTAATTGCAAAGAAATTAGAGATTTTGCTGGTAGATGCCCTAACAAGAGAAAGGATGAAAGAAACAATGACAGATCTTATTAAAATAAGTTTGACAGAAGTGATGACTGAGACTACAGAAGCAACCAACACTCTGACAGAAGAGATAACAGAGACTACAAGGACAAAGGCAAGAAAGCTTGTTACCTGGTTGAGAACAAAGTTGAGAATACTGACACCAAATCTGATGAATATTTTGAGGTAGTATTTGTTTCTATGAAGGATGATTCAGACGAAGAAGAAAGGTATGTAGAAACTGCACTCATATCTAAGGTTAGAAAAAATTATGTCTGGATTATTGATAGTGGTTGTACTCACAACATGACTGGTGATAACGAAAAAAATTTAAAATTTTGAATATTATAATGGTGGATCAGTTAGGATGGGTAATGACTCACCTTGTCCAGTTGAAGGAAAAGGAACCATCATGTTGAATAATCTTATCAGATGTGAAAATGCATATTGGGTGTGATAGATACTTCATTCTATTTTTTGATGATTATACTAGGATGATGATTGTCATGTTCTTAAAAGAGAAATCAAAAGCATTTAAGATGTTTAAATGGTATAAAGCTATAGTTGAAAAATAAAGTGGAAAAGACCTAAAATGTCTAAGATCATATAAAGGAGGAGAATTTATTTTTGATGAATTCACTAACTTCTGTAATGAGCTTAAAATTACAAGACAGGTTTCTGCACCGAGAACACCACGGCAAAATGGGATTGCTAAAAGAAGGAATAGATCAATTGTTGATTGTGTCAGAACACTAATGATTGAAAAAGGAATCACACAAACATTTTGGAGAGAAGTTGTAAGTACTGTTGTCTATACACTGAACCGAGTTCAATTGAAAAAAGACACCTTATGAGCTATGGTATGGATACACACCAAATGTGAATTACTTTAGAATTTTTGAAATTCAATGTATATATTGAACGATGATATAAATGGGAAGCTTGAATCCAAAAGTGATGAAGGAATATTTCTAGGATATTCTACCAAGAGAAAGGCTTATAAATGTCTTAACAAATATTCTAAAAAAATCATTGAAAGTGCAAATGTTAAAGTAGATGAATTTGCTGAGAAAAATAATGAAGATAGAAGGAAAGAACCAGAAGACTACAACAGATTTGTCTACATTGATGAACCTGAAACCTTTCCTGAGAAACAGTGTAACACTACCGAGCATCAGAACAATGCAATTCTATTACACACCAAAAATAGCAAAATGATCAGAATGGTGAACCAAGCGATGAAGAGAAAAATGAAGGTAAAGATGATGATCAGAATGATGAACAGAGATTTGAACTAGTACTTTCTAAGTATTTCATAAGACACCATCCACAAAACCATATCATTGGAGACAAAAGAGCTGGAATGAGAACAAGAAGTAAGTCACTTAACACTAGATGTCTAATTTATGATTTTGAGCCTAAATCTATTAATATTACACTTGAGAATCAGGAATGGGTTAGTACAATAAATGAAGAGATTGAGAATATTAAGAAGAATAAGACATGGACATTAGTACCAAGACCAAGTGACAAAAATGTCAAAGGAACCAAATGGATTTTTAGAAACCAATTGAATGAGAATGGAGAAGTCACAAGGAACAAAGCAAGACTGGTATGTAGGGGGTATGCACAAGAAGAAGGTATTGATTATGGAGAAACCTTTGCACCCATTTCTAGACTAGAAGGATTAATAATTCTAATTGCTTATGTTGCTTTCAAAGGATTCAAGGTATACCAAATGAATGTTAAATTTGTATTTATGAATGGAATACTAAAAGAAGAGGTATACATTGAACAACCTGAAGGGTTTGTTGATCCTAACAAGAAGAACATGGTCTGTAGACTACACAAATCCTTGTATGGATTGAATCAAGCACCGAGAGCATGGTATGAAATAATTTCCTCTTATCTTATTAGTATTGGATTTGTAAGAACAAGTGATAACAATAATCTATATTTGAAAGGAGATACTAATGATAAGATTTTGATTTCTAAGATATTTTTTGATGATATCATATTTGGAGGTAATGATATGTTATGCAAATAATTTTCTGATGAAATGAGCAAAGAGTTTGAGATGTCAATGTTTGGAGAGATCAAATTTTTTCTTGGTCTACAGATTCTACAATAGGATGAAGGCATCTACATCACAAATCTAAATAAATATTCAAAATAGAGGACTCCAAACCAGTTGGAACGCCTATGGAAACCCAATGCAAACTTACAAAAGAAGGCAAGACAACTGAGGTAAATCAAAGCTTATATAGATCTATGATTGGAAAACTACTTTATGTTGTACACACAAGACCAGATATAGCACATGCAGTTGGTATAGTTGCAAGATTCTTTACTAATCCCAAGGAATCACACATGACTATTGTTATAAGAATTTTGAGATATCTGAATAATACCGAAGACTGTGGTTTGTGGTATAATAAAGAAGGAAAATTTGAGGTACAAGTTTATACTGATGTTGATTGGGATGGAAACATAGATGAAAGAAAGAGCACTACTGGAGGAGCATTATTTATGGGTGACAGACTTGTCACATGGATAAGTAAAAATCAAGGATGCGTCTCTCAATCAACTACTGAAGCAGAATATGTGGATGTTGCTACAAATCGCTCTAACATTGCATGGATCAAGCAATTATTGAAAGGTATGAATATGGAAATTCTTGAACCAATGATTATCTATTATGATTATACAAGTGCTATCAACATTTCAAATAATCTTGTGATGCATGCTAAGACAAAGCACATTGCTATTAAGTATCATTACTTAAGGGAAAAAGTACAAGAAAAAGAGGTGATACTAGAATATGTTCAATCCAAGAAAAAATTAGCAGACATATTCACAAAATCATTTCCAAAAGATACATTTGAGTACCTGAGGGAGAGACTAGGGGTCTGACCCTTGTCTGTTGGTCACTAAGCTGACTAGAAGGATACATCAGCTCACACATTATTAGAAGATTAATCATGTTGATGCAAGCTAAGAAATGGACTGGAAAGACATATCAGTACAAGAAGGTACTTATCTACACTGAACACCGAAGATATTGTTGGCTACTATAGAGTTGTATTGCTGATGAAATTAATTGATATATTTATGTTTAGAATTATTGTCAAATGGAGAGAGATATACAATGAAATATGGAGAGGAATATTCAATGATGATCAGTCAAAGGGAGAGAAAATATCAGAAAGAGAAGAACATCAAAAGGGAGAGAAATCAGAGAAAGAAGATTCTACAAAGGGAGAGAAAGATTCAAAGAAACAATCATCCATCCAAGGGAGAGAATTGGAAAGAGTTACACACTGCATATCTATCTAGAAAAGGGAGAAGAGATTCTATATCAAAGAGTTAGATAGAAGCAAAAGATAGAATTGCTACATCTATCTAGTGAAGGGATTGAAGAAAGGGAGAGCACTCTGCAAGAATCAAATCTCAGCTAGAAGAGCTTACCGAGAGTCGGGTATTTGAATTGGTTATAAAAAAATAAGTTTGGTATGTTATGGCATATTTCATATTGTTATGATAGTATGTTGTCATCAATGCCAAAAGGAGAGATTGGTGAACTATAACTGGTTGAATGTTTGAAGATGATAAAGTTTATGATCACCGAGCTGCTGAAAGTAAATGCAAGACATTAAATCAGTTAATGTATTGTATTGTCATTGATGTCAACTTAATATGTTATGATTTCTCATACACATATTGTTAAAACACTTGAAGATCTAAAGAGCCAAATTTTTTATCGTCGGTAAAGGTATACACTGAGTGACAGAATTAACCAAGAAAAAGTGAACCCCGATCAATTCACAGTGTTTCCCAATGGATAGACAACACTGATAGACAGTGTTACCCAAGAGACACAGTGGTACCCGAGAATAGTATTGCCCAAGATCTGAAGAACCCGAGCAAGTGTTACCAAGAAAACTAAGAGTTGATGACCGAAATCAACTGAAGTTAGGAAACAACAAAAGACTTAGTTGGAAGAGATATATTTAGAGTTACCTGATTGATTACTTTGTTTTCATTGATGAGTTAAGCTAAAGATAAGAAGGAGATTTAAAGCTATTTTTATTCCCAGTCAACAATGAGAAATATATGGAATAAAACTAAAGCAGAGCTTTATGCATTAAAGCAAGAACACCTAGAATTGCGGATCAAGAAATCAATCTATGTGAAGAACAAGAAAGACAAGGAGATTAAACGGTGAAATCATGTCTATAAAGAGAGACAAGTAATTCATTATCAAAGAGAGGAATGCTAATATAATTCTGATGAAGATAGAAGTATTCATGCAGATCTAATCATACAGGCTGAAGAACAGAGCCAAAAATTTTGCAAACACCGAGCAACAGAGAAGCAACAACATTTACTGAGTAGAAAGAAGAAAGAAGGGACCAAATGAATTGAAGAAAATATTGATCAGAGAGGTATTATGAACTTACAATAGATCTAAAAATCTGCAAATTAAAGTTGTATTATTGAACAGATCATTTACTATTTCAAATTAACCATTGATTCAGAAAATCTCTTAACCGAGTGGGATTTAACCATCCTTATTGTATTGAGATGCTCAAGAGAATCAAAAGGTTTATCATGTGGACAACATAGTGAATGTAGAGGTGAAATGAAAAACTGTTAGTTTTAAATCCTCTAATAAGTTTGCACTTAACAATGTGTTTGTAACCTTTAAAAAGGTTGGCTCTTCACCGAGCTCACTTCAGAAGAGAAAAAAATTTGGGTTACCGGTCCCAAGTGGTTTTTCCCTTAACAAGGTTTCCACATTATAAATCCATGTGTCAAATGTGTATATGGTTCATTACTTTGATGTTTTTCTTTACACATTACTAAAATAGGATTGGTCGGTAAACACTAAGTTTAATTGCTGCTATTCGGTAAATATTTGAAAAAGATAACAGTATATTCATCGAGAAGTATATATTTGATAAGATTACTTAAAGGCATTCATCTTGTAGGACTAAAAGATAACTAGAGGTTTTTAGATTAATTTTTGAGGCAACTAATTCACCCCCCCCCCACTCTCATTTATTCTAACAGCTAGACACACACCCCTCAAGGTCGCAAGCATCATCTCATCCTCCATCTTAGCCTATAATAGTGCTCAAGCATGGGTGAGGAAACATATCTTATTAGATTATACTAAAACCCCCTAATAAAATATTATGTTATCACTTGTTACGAATACTTACAATAAATGATCCTAGTAGCCACTTGTGAGCCCCGACACTTATTACAAGCCACCCCTACTATACAACTAGGTAACGTACCCTAGGTTCACAAAGGTATAACATAAACCTCATTACTTTTTCCCGCTCATACAGGGATACACTCTCATAGAATCATAAAAAACATCAAAAAGAAGAGCATAACTCTCGAAACTAGTTCTTTCCCATACAAGAACCATTGGTTCTCAATTAACCAAAACCACTTAAAATACTCTCACAAGATCACATAAGTCAAGCTTAAGACAAATCAGGTTGGGTATAAAGATCGAGACCAAAATCGATAACAACATGAACATGCACTGAAACACACAAAAAACCATAGAAACAAAAATCCCAAAATGTCTAGTTTTCACCCTAACAGTCATCTGATCCCAACAAAAACCCAACACATTGCAGTTTCATAAAAGAGAGAAACACACAATCTAAATAATCATTCACTCAGAAAACACATCATGGCATGATAAGTATGATTCACAAAAGACTAATAAAACTTAGTGATAAAATCATTTATAGTCAACACTATGCAAATTAGTGTATCTAATAAAATTACTAATAACAATATAATTCAATTTTCCATAGAAAAAGCACATTAAGCCTCTATAGATTAATTTATAATATCCACCTCATATAAATTAATCTAATCAATCATTACTAAAATTCAACTATAATTACAAGTAAAAGTTATTGAAAACATCTATAAGCTTATGAAAGCATTCAAATTAATACTCACAAAAGAGATCCTTTCAAATAGACGTAATTGCATAATTAAATCAGTTTAATAACTCTAATTTTCCTAACATATCTCTCTAATTTTATGATCTTTAAATAAAAAAATCCCATCAAGATAAAAGAAAATATCCCAAAGACAAGATAAATAACAATAATCCATAATATTCATAAATCTTAATATAATAACTATTATTAATTAAAATAATAATTATATTGCTATCAAATCATTTAATTTATTAACAATTTAAATAACCTATTAATAAAAATAACTAACAATTTAATTAACTAACATAATGAAGAAAACAACTTAATATATATTAATTAAACAAATTTTAATTAATATAGTTAACAACATCTAATTTTAAACAAAAACTAAACTTGAATAAAACTAACACTAACAATTAATGTTAATTAAATAATTAAAAGAAAAACAACTTTTAATTAACAACTTTTTAAAACTTTAAAAAAAATTATAACAAAAGTAAATAAGGTGAGGTCGGGTTGGGTCCCGCACCCTCCCCTTACCCACGACTCCCTTCCTTTAAGGAAGGGTCGTGGGGCCATGTTGCAGTCGGCAGCAAGTCTGTCGTGTTGATAGCCCTTGTTGCCACGCCTAGCATGGTTGCGGGCCACAGGCCCCCCACAGGGAGTGGGGTGGGGTTTACCCCCCCCCGCTCCCTTTTAATTTTTTTTTAAAATTTCTTCTTTTAATAATTTATTTTTCTTTAATAATTAAAACCCTTTGCTTAAATAATAAACACTTGTTTATTATTATTTTTTATACACCAGTCCGTATTTTTTTACAACAGCATGAATTTGTTTTTGTTTTTTTAATTTTCCAACAATAATAATAATTATATTCTTTCTTTTTCAAGAATAAATTTATTAAACTATATTTTCAATAGTAGAGGCTTTTTTATTAACCAAAAGCCCTAAAGGCAGTAAATAAGGATTTATTTTAAACATGCAATTTGGTGTAAATAATGAAAACATTCCAAATTAATATTTATTTCTTTTTCAAGAAGAGTTCTTTTCTAAGCATGCAAATTAACCCTAATTATTTTGTTTCCATGCAGATCTGGACCCGGTTTTGACAAGAACCTGATTAGTGTATAATTCCTTCTTTCCAAGGTAAAACATCAACATATCTGAAGGTTTAATCCAAATTTTCAACAATAAAAAATTCTCACACAAAGAAGACATTTTCACAAATTTGAAACCCTAAGGCAAATGTTGAGAACTAAAATATTCCAATTGAAATGAAACTCTTATGCCCAAAAACACAGATATGGCATGCTATCAAGAAAGAGAGACCACAAAATTGATCCAATACATATTCCCTCAATTTTAATCAATAAAATCACACAATAACAAGCAAGAAAGATTAAAACCAAGGATCCTAGCATTTCATATGCATAGAAGACAGGGATCTGAAAGCTAGAATTAACAAGAATCAAGATCCTACCTTAATAATGGATGAGAGGAAAAAATTCACAAATCCAAGCAATGAAGCATCCAAAAATGCTCCATAATGCTCTTAAGCTTTAACAAATCCTCAATCACATGATTTCTCCTTCTCCCTGATTGAATAACCTCCAAAATGGCTTCCAATCCAAGGTTATAGAAAACCAAGCAATTAGGTTTTTAAAAAGCAAACCATAAAGGGTATATTAATTATCTAATTAATAAATAAAAATAAATTCTTTATTTTCAATTTTCACTTAAATCATGCACAACTCAACTTTATAATATAAAAACAAAGCATAATTGAAAATGCACGAGAATATTTCTATTTAAATAAATCAATTAATCATGCAACTTAAATTAATAAGTTTAATAAATCAATTTTTCATAATTAATTACAATAATTGAATTTAATATTTATTAAATCTCAATTATTTAAATTAAGACTTAATAATTAAATCAATTAATTAGATATAGTCATTTAATTCATATTTAATTATTAAATAGCCATATATTTAATATATCAATGTTTTAACCTTATTATAGGTGCAATTATCTATTGGAAATGAGTTGAGTAACTGAGAGGGGAGGGGTGAATCAGTTACCACAAAAACAAATCCAAGTCCCTTAGATGTCTTTATCAAACTTATCACTGTTACTCAGTTAATAAAGATATTATGTTGTTACTTGGTTAACAAAGCAATCTTAAGATATTAACTGCTATTATCCTTTAGTGATTAAGTGCAGTAGCATAAAGCATAAAGTAAATAACATGTACACAGAGGACACCAAGATTTACTGTGGAAACCCAATTTGGGAAAACCACCAAATTCAACTAGTTACTATTTTTCAATCTTCTAAAGTTAGCCCTGTTAGGAGCCAACCCTGTTAAAGGTTAAAAAACACATTGTTACGTGTGACCCTGTTAAAGGTTACAAAACACACTGTTACGTGTGACCCTGTTAGAGGATTTAATCACCCTGTAAGGAGTGGCCTTGTTAGAGGTCTTCAAACAGTTCAATGTAGAAATGTCACCTTGTGAGAGGATTTAAAAAAGACTTTTAAGTCTACTATGTAAAGAGATTTGGATCACTGCTACAATTTTAGAAAGTAACAATGGATTGACCTATTTGACGATGCAACTGTCTTGTTGATTCAGATCTTTGCTATGGTATTAAATTGGATCCTTACTAATCAAGTATTCTATTGCAGCTCTGTCTAGTTTTTCTGTCCTTAAGTGGAACTTGATGGCCAATAAGAATACCATTTTGTGGTTTTGATTGAATCTAAGTATTTTCATAATCTAGATTTGAAGCTCTAACAAAATGAGATGCAGGGGTATGAGTAATACCTTTTTGTGATGAATATGATGATTCCACTCCAATGATTGGTTTCTCACCACGTGTGATTGGAACTTATATGAACACTGGTAACTAATTTCCTTCATTTTGGGGATGCAGACCACCACGACCTCCAAAATCCATTTTTTTCAAAAATGGTTGCCTCTTTTCCATATTTTTGTTTCATGTCCTCACTCAATTTGGCAGGGTCTATAGTAGCTATTAGAGTGGTTGTGGGATTCTCCTCAGTGTTGACCTCATTAATCCTTATCGCTTTTCGCATATGATTCAATGGGATTCTATTTATTCCATAATTTGCTAAACTCGTAATCCTCTTCAATTTTATCAAGATCTGTACTGGTCTTTCATTCACCAAGATTCTTCCTCATAGTCCAAAAATCAATAATTTTGGTTCAAGTCCACTATCTTTCCATACATTGTTGCATTATAGTTTAAATTGGCATAGTTTTTATAGATGGAACATCACTTTTTTGGTAGAAATTGTCGGACCTCCTATTTTCATTTTGATTTTGGATGCCCTTCATTGTTGTTCACTATGGGTGCAATTTCATAATTTGTGATGACAATTCTTCTATTGAAATATTTTTGTCAGCCGTAGATTTCTCCATCACTGTTTTGACCTCATCCCAAGAGTCCATGTTTCTCAACATTTCTAGCAATGGTTTATTTTCATGTTGAAATTTTCTTACAGAGTTCTTATTCTTCATAAGCCTTGATTAAATGATAGAGCATGGATTATACTGTCAGTAACTGTCAACACCGAAGTGAAAAAAATTCAAAAAATCATGTGCCACACTGAATCCTCTTCTGTCAAATGTGAAACATGAGAAAGGTAAGGAAGAAAATATTCTCTTCTTTTGCTAGCCATGAAATATTGTATCTGTGCTCTCCATCTGTTATACATATTCTAATACAAATACTCTCTCTATCACATGTATTGGAACTTTGTAGGGTTCTACATCTAATCTGTAAAAACTTAACACGTTGTATTCTTCCATGAATAACTAGTCAACAAATTCTATGTGAATTTTAAGTTAAATGCATTCTCTACAAGATACAGGCAATCTATGCATTGGAGTGCTTGTAATTTTATTATACATTGGTGCTAAAAAGAAGTCTACAAAATGGTTGTTGTTCTTTCTATTATCATGTATCCTTATCTTAGGTGTTTATTCATATATTGGACACGCTATTCTCTCTTGAGTCTTCTCATCAATCTTATAGACTTGAATTTGAACCTTCTTGGTCTCAAATGATGCATAATAATTTGCTAAAAGAAGATATCACAAGTAGGTTGTGAACCTAAATGTCGTACAGGAACCTCTTTTAATCATTGCTAATTATTTTTTCATGGATTGACCAACGTGCTCAACAAAATTATATCTTACAAATTGAAGTACACAATGGATATGCCAAATCATTTCAAGAGGGCTGACACCCACTTCCCTATTATTTTCCAATCCTAAGAAAAATGTTAACAAGGAAATAGTATCATGAACCCATGTCATAAAAAATTAAAATCATAAGGAGGCTTATGATTCTAATCCAATTGGGCACCCTGCACTATTATACCTTTGATAAGTGAACCTTTTCCCTTTTCCCTTTTAATATAGCCAATCAAATTCCTCTTCCATATTTTCTAGGTCAATGTGGACGTTTGAGTTTTGTTCTCTAAACCCTAGGTTCAACAATCTTTCAAATTCTCCCTCGGTGATGGATAAAATTTCTTTTTGGGTATTTTTATTGATAATTACTTTTCTAACTCCATTATAATTTTGGGCACAGATCATGAAAATTTATGGGCAAGGGAATACTTCAGGTAACATCATGCGTCTCAACCCAACATCCCATGATGCAATTTTATTTTTCGTTGCATTTAACATTGGGTTAAAACATAGTAAATTGTGTCCTACCACTTGGATTTGGATTTTGTGCCTTAATATACAATGAAAATCTAATTTCTATGATTTACCCACCATGGAAAACATGATCATAAATATCATGGCATTCATCAGTGAAACCTTGGGTTTTAACCAGTTGGGTAACATCATTATCTTCAATTGCATTCACTTTTCTTTTATTTATAGTTTTTGGTTTCCCCATTACGCTTATTGGTTAAAAATAATTTTAGATAACTGAAACAATGAAAATGCAAACCCTCAAGTTCAACCCCTACTTCTAGTTCTACAATCTAAACCACAAGATTCAAAAATTAAAAATGGGGGATTTAGGTGTTCTATATTTTACCTAGATTTTCTATTTGAATAGACTGGCACTGACAGAGTCTATTGCATGAGCATCACTCAATCTTGTAGTCATTTCTGAATCTCCCTGGTAAACTGGTTTATCCAAGGATCCAAAGACCAATCTGACTTGAGTCCCTTAATTTCAATAGCCTCAAAAGCCAAAAACCTAAAGGGAAAATAAAATAAAATTTGTAGAATCATATTATAAATTATATTAATAATTATTAGAACTTCTACCCAAAATAGAGCTTATTACGTGCTAAATAAGTATACAATTAGAAATTTAAAATTTAACAACTCTCAATGTCATGTGTCTCATTTCTTGAGGAAGTTTGTAGAAATTGTTTATCATTCCCACATTTGACCCAGAATAGACCTTACATCATAGATCTCTGATCATCCAATGGACCACAACATATGTTTCCATTTGTTGTGGGTTCCATTATCCATAGGATGTTTGCCAATTTGGCAGCCTCATCACCCAACATGTTATTGTTGCATGGGTCATAGACTTTCTTAGTCACAAATTGAAAAATAAAAAGAAATAAATAACTGATGATGAAAACCACATTGTGGCAGTATCAGATTCTAAAATAATAAAAATAAAAGACGTATTTGATGGTGAAAACCTCTCAGAGGCACCAAAAGATGAAATTCTTGATATCCTCCCTGAGCACTTTCAAGAAAGATCTTCAGTTCTCATAGAACCAACACAACAAGTTAACTTGGGAACAACATAAGCTCCTCAATTTGTTCATCTAGCACAATCCTTATCAGAAGAAGAAAAGATACAATTCACTGAACTCCTGAAAGAAAAGAAGATTAACTTTGCATGGTCTTACACCGATATGCCTAGACTCGATCTTGAGTTAATAATGCATCACTTATCTATAGCTCCTAGAATCAAACCCGTGAAACAAAAATTAAGAAAGATGCATCCACATATTGCATTATTGGTAAAAGTAGAGCTGGAAAACTGTCAAAAGTTGGATTCATAAGAGTCATCACTTATGTAAGATGGATTTCTAATGTGGTACCAGTTCCAAAATAGATAAATCTATCAGTATTTGCATAGACTTTAGCGACTTAAACAAATCATGTCCTAAAGATGATTTCCCATTGCCAAATATTGATATGATTATAGATCTCACAAAAGGCTATAAAATGTATTTTCTCATGGATGGATTCTTAGGCTATAACCAAATTAAGATTATTTGGGCTAAAGAATGTCGGCGCTATGTATCAAAGAGTTGTGACAATAATATTCCATGACATGACACACAAGAACATGGAGGACTATGTGGATGATACATTAGCCAATTCAAAAATAAGGACAAATCATATTGAATACTTGAGGAAGATACTAGATCGAATGGAGAAGTTTCAAATAAGGCTTAATCCAAAGAAATGTGCCTTTTGAGTCCAATCAGGGAAACTCTTAGGGTTTATTGTATCACCAAAAAGAATTGAGGTGGACCCTAAAAAATTAAAATCTATACTAGAAATGTTACCTCCATGCAATATCAGTCAAATGAGGATGCTTCAAGGAAGACTTCAGTACATCATGAGATTTATGTCACAACTAACAGATAGAGCGCAACCTTTTACTAAACTACTACATAAATGTGTTAATTTCAAATGGGATGAACATTGTGAGAACAATTTCAAATAATTAAAAGATTACTTGGATACTCCTCCCATTCTCATGGTGCCTATTCATGGAAAGCCATTACTACTCTATATCTCAGCTACGGCTACATTGCTTGGAGTATTGCTAGCACAGGAGGATGAAATTAAAAAGGAAAGAGTGATCTACTATATCGGTAGGACCTTGGTGTCTTATGAACTCAACTATAGTATCATTGAAAAATCTTTCTCAGTGGTTTTTTTTGCATCCCAGAAGTTGAGACACTACATGTTGTCCCATACAGTGAAACTTATTGCAAAAATAGATCCTCTCAAATATCTCTTGAGTAAAATAGCATTAACAGGAAGACTAGCAAAATGGGTCTTGATTCTCAATAAATTTGATATTGAATATGTGGATAGAAGGGATATTAAAGGACAAGTCCTAGAAAATCAACTAGTTGATTCACCATTGCAAGATGATGCACCTTTGATAATAGAATTTCCTGATGAGACAATCATGCATTTATCTGAATATCTATGGAAGATGTATTTTTATGGTTCTTTCATGCAACAAGGCTCTAGAGCAGGAGTAGTATTCATCACAAATAACATCTCAGAATATGATGCATTGGTGAATGGACTTAAGCTTTCTATGGAATGGAAAATCATAGAGTTACATGTGCATGGTGACTCTCAACTCATTATCAACCAAGTAAATGGTGATTATCAAAAAAAATATGAGAAACTGATGCCTTAAAAACAACTGGTTGAAGATTTGGAAAAGTAATTTGTCTTCATCACATTCCAATAAATTCCTAGAATGGAAAACAAAGTTGTAGATGCTATGGCTACACTAGCATCCTTGTTACAACTAGAAGAA
Organism: Thuja plicata; assembly: GCA_018584345.1. NCBI lineage: Eukaryota > Viridiplantae > Streptophyta > Pinopsida > Cupressales > Cupressaceae > Thuja > Thuja plicata. The sequence continues at coordinate 664,430 of MU227304.1, forward strand.
CACCAATTCTGTTATGACTTCTTGGTGGAAGAATTATCCTTTCTAGCCTTTGATACACCAAAATCCCAAGTGATTTGTGCCTTGAATACCCAAGACCAATCTTGATATGCCAAAATAATTGCTTGTCTTACTGATCAAACTATACCCAATGGCCTATCTAGAAATGAAAAATGAGCTTTAATTAGGAAAACATCACGTTATGTCCTCATCACTACTAACTTATATAGATAAGGTCTTGATAGTACACTTATTAGGTGTTTAGAGAAAGAAGAGTATGACCACACATTAAAATATGTTCATGAAGGTGTATGTGGATCACACTTGAAACGCTTTTCATTAGCTAAAAAAATATTAAGAGTTGGTTACTATTGGCCCACAATGGAAAAAGATGTTGTGCAATTTTGTAAAACATGTCTCAAATGTCAAACACACGGAAACCTTATCCATGCTCCTGCCAGAGAACTCATACCTTTTATAACACATTGGTCATTTCAACAATGGGCCTTTGATTTGGTTGGACAAATTTATCCTAATTCTTCAAGTGGACACAAGTACATCATTACGGTCACTGAGTATTTTACTAAGTGGGTTGAGGTTTTTCCACTGATCAAAGCCACTGGGAAACAGGTTGCTATGTTCATCTTGAACTACATCTTTTGTATGTATGGGATACCCTCTTTTATTGTAATAGACAATGGGGGTTAGTCCAAAAACCAACATATTGAGGACCTTTGTACACAGTTTCATATCACTCAACATTGTTCTTCAGTATATTATCCTCGTGGTAATGCACAAGCTGAGGCTTCAAACAAAACCATTCTAAAAATCTTACATAGAACTGTGAGTAAGTCTGGCAGACTAGCATTTGCAACTAAATCCAGCACTATAGGCCTATAGAACAAGTATCCAAACACCAACTAGAGCCACGCTATTTTCTCTAGTCTATGGCGCAGAAGCAGAACTACCTATTGAAGTAGAAATTCCATCTTTGTGAGTATCTCTCCAAGATCTCGTTATAGATGAATAATATCGCATTGATAGGGTTCATGAACTAGAACTACTAGATGAGCGCAAACAACAAGCGTTCGATCATCTCAAAGTGTACCAAAAAAGGATGTCAAAAAGGTACAATAAAAAATTTAAACCACTACAATTTCAAGTGGGGGATCTTGTTCTAAGAGAGAATCCTAAGAACCATCCAAATAGAGAACAAAAGGGCAAGTTTGAACCCAACTGGTTGGGACCTTATGTTATCACTACAACTTTTGGGTCTGGAGCTTATCAATTAGCTACATGTGAGGGAGATGTTCTTCCTGATCCCATTAATACTCTACACTTGAAGTAGTTCTACACTTGACATCTAGCTGGCAGAGCCTTGCAGTGGAAATAGTTCTCATAAAATTGATCCTGCAAAAATCCAAAAATAGTGGAAAAAGTCTTGATAAAAGGTATCCTTGGTGAAAACTTGGCAAACAAGCACCTTGATACTAACAAAAAAAGAAGAAAAAAAAATGAACAAAAATTTTGAAAAAGAGAAAAATGCCTTGGCGAAAACCTGGAAAATAGGCATCTTGGTAGCAAAAATAAAAAAGCTTTGCAGAGTGGTGAAAACCTGGCAAGCATGTGTCACTTGTACTATGTGCTCCATCTATCAATGCATGGCTAGCACTAAATATTTCACAATCATACATGTGCTACTAGTTGACTCTCATTCCTTAAAAATGTCCTATCCTTTCCCAGGATTTGTCTGCATTTGCATCTTAGGAATAGTCACTCTGCACTAGGGGCATCTTTGCTAGCATGTTTAGTCTATGTGACCTAAACTGAACCTCTTGACCCATCACTGGAATACGCATAATGTGCCACACATCCTCAGGTGTGATGGTCATCTCACCAGTCGGGAGATGGAAGGTGATGTGCTATGAATTCCATATCTCGGCAAGAGCAGTCAACAACCCCCGATTTACCTTGATATTAGGTAAATATATAAGTGACATCAATCTGAGACGTGCTATGATCTATCTCTTGGCAGGTGTCAAGGATCTAGACAAAGCAAGGAATTATCCTGGATGAGGTCCTCGAAAGGACACTACCTCAAAGTCAATTTTTCAATAGAACACAAATATAGGTTCAAATTAGTATTCTAGCTAAGGAAACTACGCATAAAATCTATTAGTTTAGTCTTTTTGGCCTTCAGAAAGAGAAAAATAGTCAAAATTGGAGAAACCTAAATCCTACACTAAAAATGACTATGTTTTTATGGTGTGCGATCCTAAACACTAGATGTGATGCATGACTTCCTCGATACGATGGGGAATCTAGGAAATGACCCAATTTTGACAGGATGCAATGCAGGATGCAGGGTGCGAGCCTGTTTTCACGGGATGCGACCAAATTCAAAGACCTCCAAAACTTACAACATGTGATGAAAATTTGAAAAATGGGATGCGATCTTGAATTAACAGGGTGTGATCTGGGATTTTGGGTAAAAACTAGATATGACACGAGATGGACCAGACATGGCCCAGGACATGAGGTGCGATGTAGAATTAAAAGCTTCATATCTACTATAGAATTTGACAAAAATGGAAACAGAAAACATGAAAAGGTAGGTATTGATGTACTCACTGGCGGTGCATACTCGACCAGCCACTAATGTTGATGTTCAAGCTTGAATTGATGTTTTTCCATAGGGACCACAATCTTCTCTGTAGAGCTCTGGATTTACTGAGGGTAAAAGTGAAAATGAATGAGTAAATAGTGAATTTTGAGATATATATTGACCATTTTGAGCTATTTAGGAGCTCTTAAACTCCTCCTGGATTATCAACATTCAATTTTGTTCTTTTTTTATCAATCAAAAATGAAATTGAATGCACAGACGATGTTTTACACAGCACAGTAAAAATTTTACGACAGTCTCCAAAAATGCAGAATTGCTCCATATGTTCTGAAAATAATTCGCAAGATTTACGCAATCAGTTTTTCAAGTTCTAAAACAATTAATTGTACATTATTCATCAAAATCTTGGACTTAAATCATTTTATCAAAATATTTTCAAGGTATTTAACTTGTTACAATTGTGTTTTCTCTTAACACACCTTCGCTTCATCACCTCTTCTAATTGATTCTTTCTTGGTTCAATCAACCTGTTCAAGTGATATGTCATTCTATAGAGGGATTTTATTCTTTTTCCTTTAATTTCATTCCTGAGGGGGCATGATCACACTTAAAATCATTCAAATTCTTGCTTAAAAATAAACAAAATGACTTCATCATCAAAAGACTAGGGGCATGGCAATTTGCCTTGATCAAATCAGGACTGTTGGATAGAAGGCTTTGGTGCTCACAAGCTGGATATCTATGCCTACATATTCTCAGATCCTGATTAAGCTCCTGGAAACTTCGTACTGACCTTCGTGTTGGTTTCTTTTTATGTTGCAAAAAAATACAACCTTTTCTTCTTTTGATAAGTTTTATAGAGAAGCCAACTCCAAATATTACTCCATGCAAGAAAAGGACCAACTAACATGACCTCTTACAATACTTCTACTCTTTAGGTTCTTCTATACCAAGGGGGGATACCCTATAATACCTTCAAATATCTCTATATGGTATTTATCTAAGCAGTAATCTCACATTAACTCAACATAACCGGGAGATACTATATAATTGGCTAATTACCCATTGAACGTCAACCATGAAATCGAGCATGAGATAGGAACTCACAAAAAACTTATACAAATATAGACATAATGGATTTGTGTTTTTTTATATGGAAACCATAGTTGATATGCAACCAGATATGTAATAATAAAGAACCTTTTAGTTTTATATCAGTTCTTTATCCATTGGGATACTCTCTAACTCAAATATAATATATTGAAATCAATATTCATTAAAGATTCTAGGCCATAAACACAAATTTCCCAAACCCATACTACTCATAGAATCCTAGTATATGTTAGATGAATCTATGTATATATGAAAGCATCATTTAATCTGATCCTTGATCAAAACTCTCAAATAAGTACATAAACAAAGATAAATTCTATGCTAATGAATCAAAAAATTCATAATCACAAGACAATATGACACAGGAGAGATTGGGATTTGGATCTTTGTATTAATTTTAGAGAATCATATTCTAGTATACAAGATGTATTCAGAAATAACCTCTTTAATAACTTGCAAGAGATCTTTCAGCTTTATTTCTAATTATCACACCTATCTAGTACAAACTTCTGCTATATTTCCCTGATTGAAACCTTGTAAAAATGTTTACAATACCAGTTTTCCAGCCCCTTCCAATGATCTTGGGAATCCTTTTATAGAATAGGATTTCAACAAGCTACGGATCAATTTGAATAAGGACAAAATAAATGACTCAAGAAAGAGACAAAATAGAAAGTGAAGTGATAACCACTTTTGTTATAATATATTCAAAATATTTTGTCTTTTGATTGCCTGAGTACTTGTAACTACTTTAAGCTTGTTCGGTAGCCGCCATCTGGAATCTATTTTCCTTGATCTTGTTGATGTAGGAACTTTACCTTTGTCTGTTTTATTCACTAATTAGGAAGCACTACCACTTGATGTCTTTTACACACTACCACCTTCTCCTTGATCAACTGTATTATATTTGTCCTTCCATGACATATACACCTCATCACTTGGCCAAGAGAAGTTGATGACTTCATCCTTTTTGTTGTTGATTTCACTCCAACTGACACTGGCTTTCTCAATTTCATCTTTCCAAAATTCAAAGAATGACTTGGATTTATTTATGATTTCAATAGTTTGGAAAAACATAAGTGTTCTTTCAGAAGTAATAATACTGTTGGTCCTTATTTCCAATGCATCATTCATTTTTCTCATCCAAATGGTTCACCTTTTATTTCACCATTCTTTTTGGACAAGTTAGGAAACATCTCATAACAATCCTTTGAATATTATTTCCTTAAATTTTCTACCTTCCTCAAAATTATGCTCCTTTGGATGTCCAAGTCCATTAGTAATTTGAAACATTTATAAGTTCTATTCAATGCCATGTCAACATTATTTTCTTCTTTGGATGTAGAATATAAATTTTTTAATTCTGCTCTCTTTCATTTCCATCTATCCATTATTGGATCCCACTTATCCTTATCTACATTATATTCATTCAATACGCTGACAATCTTCTTTCCCTGTAAATAAACGGTAGCAGGACTTAAATCCTGAGTACATTGCATGAAAGTGGCATGTATTTTATCAGCATATCTTTGGTGTATCCATGCCTTTGCTTCTTTGAAAACTGCACATTCTTCATCCCACTTTGTCCTTGACTATTCTAATTTAGTCCTCTCAGCAACTAGCAATTCCCTTTATAATTCAAGGTTTGCCTGTGTAGTGGGACTTGATGGAAAGGGAGAAAGGGTGTAAGTTATAATTGGACTTGATGATGAGGGATGGTTTGTTTACCTTCAAGGATAGCAATCTTTTTATCCTTCTCAATAGACTTTATCACCTCATCATTGTAGGCCTTCATGACTATCTCACATTTTTCCTTCAGGATTTTGATTTATTTCAGGATTTTGATTTATTCTTTGAGGAACAAACTAAGTTTTTTGCTTACCTTCAAGGATAGCAATCTTTTTATCCTTCTCAATAGACTTTATCACCTCATCATTGTAGGCCTTCATGACTATCTCACATTTTTCCTTTAGGATTTTGATTTATTCTTCCTGTTTCTCAGCTACTTTCATGCCAAATTTTGTTGATTCCAAAGTAAGGCTAGCTGCTTCTACCCCTGAGGTGTCTGTTACTCTTCTTACCATGAGGCTACCTGCATGTTTGGCATGATCATCTCTACCAGATGCCTTATGGCTCTTCTTTTTTATTTGCCACATAGCAAGGGTTGCATGATCTTCACTAAATTGTATCCCCTTGGATGCTTGTTTTGCCTCTGCCTCAGTAGCATGGATAGTTTTGGTTTCCTTTCTCACAGCATCAAAAATAATAGCATCTATGAGATCCCATTCTGGAAGTATTAAAACTCCTTCCTTTTTGACCATTTCTCTTCCTTCTTCAGGAGTTATCTTTTCAAATCTGGATATCATTTCTTGTTTTATTTCATTTTCAATCTCCTCTTCACTCCTTGCAGGTTGTTCCTCATGCTTTTGTTGGAACTTCTCTTTGAATTCATTTATGTGGATTCTCCATAAGAATTGTAAAAATTCCCTAGCTTTAACAAAATTATCATCATAAAGAAACTTGTCACTGGCTTGTTGTGTCAAGGGGTCTAATTCCTTACTAGCATATTATGCAACTATTAGATCTAGTGAAGTATGTTTTGGAGCTTAGGCATTACTTCTTGTAGCTCTTGGGTTGTGACATATATTTGTCCAGCATTTCCCATTTGTAATAATTTCTTAGCTACAGCCTACTCATATATGTGCATTGGAGATTGGGAAGGAGAGTAGATATTTTTCTCTTGTTGTTATTATTTCTCTCCTTCTACCCTTTGTCTTTTGGGGGGTGGCAATGATTGTGTGCTTGATTCTAGTGGCCTTTTCCCTTTTGGATCAAGGGTATTCTTATATTTTGGTAGGACTGTACTATAACCTCTCCTTTGGTATACTACACACTTTCCTGGTGGGATATTCCTAATAGGAACAATACTGCTCAACATTGCTTTGGCCCTCTCTAGCGCTATTTGTAAGATGATAGCCCTTTTCTAATATAATGCCTACCTGATATCTTCAAACATCTCCATTAAAGAATCCATATTTTTATCCCATGGCTAAAAATATTTCAAGGGGTCATACAACTTATCAAAGTGTTGCATAAAATCTAGGCTTTTCTTATATGCTAGCCATTTTTCCTTTTTGATCTCTTGTTCTGTCAAATCAAATTCATTTCTAATCACATCTTCAAGAAAGTTGAATTGATGGTTTAACACTAAGCACTTTGTCTTCTCCCTGAACATGTCTTTGATAAATTCTTATGGATCAACACATCTTGATATTGCAGTATTCAAATGATAAGGAGCCATATATGTTTGCAGGTGTTTCCATCCTCCCTTTGTGATAATGAATTGATGGGCAGCTGTGATTGTAAGAAATATGGTTCCTTTACCTCTTCCTATCAGTGCTTCTTCATGTAGGCCTCCAATTTGCCTTATTATTTTTTCTAATCCTATCTTAACAGGCACTCTGTAAGGTAATATATTAGGGACTCCTCTGAAGCCATAAATTCTGAATATTGTTGATACTGGGTAAAGAATAACATCTCCCCAATTATGTACTATATTTAGTTCTTGATTATATTCCTTTGGCCTCAAGATTTGTAAAAGTGTCACAGCCATTCTAGGATCATCAGTTAGCAATAATTCCCTAATTCTAGCAGCAAAACATCTACCAAATGTGATATAACTTGCTTCTTTGTTATCCCAATACATATCTGCATTCCATAATTGTACTGGCATATCCTCATCATCCTTGACTCTTGTCAAGTCCATCTCCTTTTCAAAGTAATCTTCCCCTTTGAAAAAAAACATGTGCATCAGCAGGGAGTAACATTGAAAAGGTTTGGTCACTATTTTATCCTTGATGCCTATCAAACCCTCATGTATTAAGTCTGCAATGTATGGAACAAAATCAAAAATTATTGCCAGATGAGGATGCAAAATTTGTACCATCATGAACATATAATGGATGGGCATTTATTTTTCTTCATCGTCCCTATAGATTTGACATAGAACCCTATATACTCCTCTGGCCTTTGGAGTAAAGTAGTCCAATTTAAAAGTTTCTTTGGTGTTTTTCCCTACCATAATCAAATCCCCAACTTTGTTAAAATATTCCTTTAAGGGTTCACTTCTTAAATAATTATTTTGGTCTTGATATACCTCTGTAAACTCATTTAAATCAATCTTGTCCATAGGGGTATCCTCATCATTCAATCTAAAAAATTCTCTGATTTCTTCTGCAGTTATGCTGATCATAATGTGTCCATCCTTGTCCCTGACCACTCTGGCTATGTTGTCATACTTATCAGCTATCTGCATAAGAAAATCTATGTCCATGAAAACTCCAGACATCACTAATTTTCCTACATCAAACTGCCATATATTATTTTTTGGGGCATAGGCATTTCTTTATCCAAAAACTACCTTAAACAAAGCTAGACTAGTCATACCTATACTTGCATCTCTAGCCCATTGACCCAAATCATACAAACCTTCACCAATTTTCAAATGTGGGTTCATGGGAACTATTTCCTTTATTTTTGTTGAATCATTGGTTGACCTAGTCAATTTCTATATCAGGTCATCACATACATTCCTTTTCATGTAGTCTATTTTACCCTTAAACTCTCTCCTGGGAGGCATCTTGAAATTAGGGTTTTACAAGTCTGATAATTCAACAATTTTAATAATAGAATCCTATTACTGAAACCCCTAATATTTCTTCAAATTTTAGAACTCAAAAACACTTGTATCAAAAAATTACTCGTTCTGCAGGTGACTTGAAAATCTGAATGCGATTACTGCAACTTTGCTCCGCTCCATAATTCTGAAAATTATACCAAAAAAAGTCTTGAATGATCGATCAAATAACAATCCCATCACTTTTGAGCATTAAATTTTCACTGTTGAGAAACACACGTTCGCCATTGCTTCATCTGAGTTTGAAAACTCATGGTTAACAGTTCACAACTATTACTTTAGCACTTTGAAACATAACCATTGATCTTGACAACTTTTGTTTACATCGAACAACGCACAACAAGCCTTTTATAATGTTCATCTTCTTGGACACATGTCACAATGATGGATTCCCTCAAAGATTATATTTTAGACACTTTTGATCTGAGGCTTTACGCCCACCGTTAGACTTTTCTGGACTTGCTTTCATTTTATCTTACTTTACGCTTCCAAAGGGTCCCATCATTTTGGACACGCATCACAACAATGCGTTCCCTTAATGGTTATACATCTATCACTTTATGCTCAAGGATTAGCACTACTTGTCTGATCTCCATGATCTTTACTGCTTTTATCCAACTTTATAACCCACAGCTTTGATCCTACAGAGACACATGGCAACACCGCGCAATGCCTTAATGGTTAAAATCACATTAATTTTGATTAGAGGCTTTATGCCAGCTGTTAGATCTTTTTTAACTTGTCTTATCTTTACTTAACCAGCTGTCCACTACTATGGTCTTCAACTTTCTCAGTGGGACACGTGTCACCATGGCGCATTCCCTTAATACTTAACCTCCTTTCATCTTTTACTTGAGGTTTAGCACTAGCCGTTAGATCCTTTTGAAGATGGCGTAGATTTATTTGATACTTTATTACCATGTTGGGCCTGCTAGATGCCAGGTGTCACAATCGCGCTTTCCCTTAAATATTATTTCATCCACATCTTTATCATAAGGCTTTGCGACCACTATAGAATCAAATCTGATTCGTGGTTTATTTAACTTCATCTTTACGACCATGCCTGGACCCACTTGGACACGCGTCATCACGGTGCACTCCCTTGAAGGTTAATTTCACATCATCTTTCATATTGAGGCAAAGTGCGGGCCGTTAGATTAAAAAAGCATCTACGGTGATCTTCTGATTTTCATTTCAACTGTAGTCAGTTCTATCAGATACATGTGGCATTATAGCGCAATGCCTTAAAGCATAGATCTCGATCATCTTCTTATTGTGGAAATGCAAAAATCGTTAGATCAAAACAAACTTGCCCGACACATGATATAATATAAATAAAAGACTTGTGGACTCTCAAACTTAGGAAATATTAAAGCATTTAGAGATTTATAAACTATTGAACATGGCCCTACTTAATAAACACATAGTTGACACATAACTTAAGTGATGAAAAAGGTAATGTAAAAAATAGAAACCGCTTGAACACTTAGGGTTTTAAAATAGGATTTACACTTGAAGATTTAAAACAAGGGTTTCAAAATTTACACATGACCTCTTTGAAGCTTGCAGACCAAGGACTCACTTGCTTGGAAAAAAAATTAAATAGACCTAACACTTCATTTGATCAAGTTTGGAGTCAGTCTTATCAATTCTTATTTAATCAAGTTCAGAATTGGTATCTTTAAGATCTTTGTTTTAATTAACCTTTGTTTGATCAAGTTCAAAGTCAATACTAGAAGTCTTAGTTCAATCAAGTGTGAGACTGATCTCATCAAACATTTCATTCAATCAAGGGCGGAATTCTCAAACTTTCTAAAGTCAACATCGAACATTCCTTGAATCAATGCGCTACTCGCACATCAATTCAAAGAGGGGAAAATATAACCACCCTAATTTGGTCTGCTCTGACCAAAGACCCTATTTTCCCTAAGTGTGATCATACCCCTAATTATGTCAAGACAATTCTTCAATTAATGGCATAATTCATTTAAATCAAATTAAATCAATTAAATCAAAAGAATTAAATACATGGCTAATGTAATTAATTAAAAGAAATTAAATAAATTCCCTAATTACAACTCCTCACTTGCAAAATGGAAAGTCAATCCATTAGCCAATGAGAGTTAAATCACTTGGATCACCTCACATGGATCACCAAAGATTCAATCTCCACCTCTCTTCACCATTCAATCCTAACCTCTCATTCCTAAAATCCTTCTATAAAAGGAATGAATTTTGAGCTCAATGGGCCCATAATTCTTAGAATTTCATTTACATCCTTATGCTGGTTTGATTTCTAACAACCTAAGTGCTTTTCTAGTTCATATTTGCATAGTAATTACATAATTTCTCTTTAAATCTCTAAAATGAACTTTGTTTGAGTATTTAGCTGCATTCTTAAAATCTTCCATTCTAAGAATGAATGTGTCACTGATTTATGCATAATTTGAGGGAAAATTATAGCATATTTTACTCTTCTTAGATAGGGAGAAATATGTCGATTTTCGTAATGTATATGTGTTTTTCCTTTGTTATTTCATGTTTATCTCACAAATGCAATGACATATTGAAGTGTTGTGTTGTAACTTGCAGATCCACAAAATACACACACATTTCTGGCACCCACCATGGGGCAAATCCAAAGATTTCTCCTCATTTCTAACTAATTTGTGTTCTCTATTTTCAGGTCCAGATTCGCCTTTAATTACCAAAGCTCGCATGCAGGAAAGATCATCGCATTCAGGAAATAGAATAGCATCTCAAATTTCAATCATCACATCCAGTAGATCCTGAATCACATCTAGGGAAAGCTTGAATCAGGTAATTCCTACATCGCCTTTAGTGTAAAAGCCCACATTCAAGAAAGGCAACCACATCTGATAATTCTAGGATCGCATTCAAGAAAGATAGTCGCATTTGGTTGGTTGAATTGAAAATTTGAAAGTCTAACCACTAATCTTCTAACCATGTCTATCTCTGTGTTTTGAACAGCCTAACATCTGCTTGCAGGTTGTTGTCAGAGCCTTTTTTTGTCAAAAAGATGGAAAACAACTACTAACTTGTGGGTTGCAGGTTGCCAAATCTCTCAACTTGACTTCTAGTTTTCTTAGCTTCCAAAATTAAGAACATTTTCCATCATTTGGTAAATTGACCAGAGGATTATGCTCTTTTCCTTTAAGGAAAATTAGAAACTCAAAAGTCAATTTAAAACTTGATGAGAATTTGAGGAAATGAACAAGCAAACAATTTTTCTAAAGTTTGAGAGTAATTGAACAAGCTATTCATTAAGATTGTGGGGAAATTGAACCATCAAATTTTCTAATTTTTGGATAGTAATTGAACAAGCAAATCACTAAACTTGTGGGAAAATGAACAAAGCTCAAATTTTCTAATTTTGGGATAGAAATTGAACAAGAAAATAATCTTAAATTGGGGAAATTGAACAAGACAAATTTTCTTTCATATGCTTTGTTTTTTATTACAATAGGAATTTAAAAGTCAAACTTAAACACATTACTTAGTCCAATTAGAGGATTTTCTCTTTTTCCCAAGTTGGAAGAATCAAAGACGCATCATGGGGGATCAGGTTTTGAGTCACAAAGTTTGAGGGAAATGATCATGTTTGGTGTGTTTGTGGGAGAAAATGGCATGGAATACGAGAGTATGCTCTTCTTCTTTTGAAGAATCAGAAATCTAGACTCCTAAGCTCGCCAATCCTTTTTCATTGCTTTCAAAACATTAGAGGGTCTGTTGGTTGAGGAAAAAATCTCCCAGGATGACCCAAGTGAGGACTGTTTTATGTCAACCCTTCCAACTCACTATAATCAATACACTTCCTTGTAGGCTAAAACCTCAGAAGACGTAGTTGGTTTTGTTCTTGGAATTACGAAAGCATTCCTTGAACATGCTTGAGTGTGTGTAGAGTGGAGATTCTTGAATCTTGCTTGTGAGACTACACATATTTGAGTACTCATATGGCTATACACCTCAATTATGCCTTGTGCAATTCTATGGGGGATGATTACGAATGGATGCGCACAACTACAAAACACTTGTAGTCAAAACAAACCCTGTTTATCTCTGAAAGGGTGATAATCTTTGTACAAAGAAAATAGTAATTTTCCCAAGATAATTGTCATTTCATGCCCTCACTTGTGTTTGGAGTCGGCTAATACGACATCATGACTAGATCCATTGTGTGCTTTGTGATGGTCATATTCTGATTAGCATGTGAGTGTGTACATGAGTCTCTGAGCAAAGATTATCACTCTATACCTAGAATCTAGGGAATAGAGATATGTGTATGATTACCCTTAACAAAGAAACATTGCTTTATGTGTCCTAAAAATTCACTAAGAAGATAAATCCTCAAAACAAGCAATAAATTTCACTCCCTGACATACATGTTGTTTACAACTCTCTAGAAAGTCTCAAAAAAACTCTACTGTCAGACAAAATTTCATGTACTTCGAGACAAAACAGACAAAACTTGAAAAACTATCAGAGGCTCACTTTTGGTCATTCCTAGGTCGCATCTGGTTGCATTAGCTCACATCTAGGGAAATTTCTTGTATTTGGTCAATCCTGGCTCGCATGCAGGAAATTTTCTCGCATACTGGAAATCAAAGCTCACATTTAGTTTACATCATCTCGCATCTGGAAAATCAAAGCTCGTATTTTGAGAGTCACATCTAGGATAGTGGGTACCTTCACACGTGTCTCTCAGAGGAATTTAGTATTTTTGGATACCCTTTTTTCTCTTCAGTCTGGTTCTGATGCTCTTGCTAATCTACCTGTCATTGTTTCACAACTTTCTTAGAAATCTACCTTGCATGTCCTTTTGGATTCTCGCAATTGGTCTCAAAACATGTGGTCTTTTCACTTCTCAAAACATCTTGATTCCCAACTCACTATCAGGGCATTCTAACCCTCTGATGCTGGATTCATTCACTTACATGAAACACAAACACTCTACTTGGACACACTTACTCGGACCCTTTTAAATCCTATTGACACAATTGGAAAATCTTTGACAAAGTTGAGATCTAGCTTTCATGGTTAACACGAGATGTAACAAATATATTCCTGACGAATCAGAATACCTCCTATATTACTACAATTTCAACAAGGAGAGGCATCTACAATCTCCTATTTGACTTAGACTCACCATAAATGGAACCACCTCGCCACGAATGGAGTGTAGCTTTTGAGGACTATAATGATGAGCAAAATCAAAATGACCAACATAGTAGTAGCCAAGAAGAAAAAAACCACGGTCATCCTTTGTTGGCTCGGATAGTGATGAAGATGTATCTGAGGAAGAGTAAAACAAACTCAAACAAAGTAGAAGGTTTCAAAGAACCTTAGAAAAAATCATTGGTGAAGACAAGGAAAAATACTTCCTACATCTAGCATCTCTTGGAGTCAAACTCCCTAAAGATTATGATGTTGAAAGACTAAAGGAAAAAGTGGTACCAACACCTATTTCTATTCTCACCAAACAATTGACTTTAATGCAATCAAAACTTGTGATACTCAAGCAAGAAAAGATCAAACCTACAAAGAAATACTCTTTGGACCACATATGTCCATTTCTTTTTGACAAGAGTATAAACATGGTTCCATTTCCTCCCAACATGGTAAGACCCAAATATGACAAGTACATGGGATAAACTAATCCACATGACCATGTGAGAGATTTTTGTGCTCTAAGAATAGAGTACATGCATGAGCCTACATATCTAATGAGGTTATTTCTAGGAAGTCTAGATGGAAATGCTATGGAGTGGTTCTCCAAACTTACACCAAGTGTGAAATATTTTGAGGAGTTAATCCAACGTTTTGCCCAACATTACTCCTACAATATACAACATAACATAACCATGATGGATCTTTGTAATACAAAGAAACCAACTAGTGAATCCTTTACACACTTTTTACAAAGGTGGAGGAAAATCTTTGTAAGGTACTCAAGAGCAATACCCGAATCAAAAAAGATGGAAATCTTTATTAACAAATTGATACCCAAAATGAACTATGCTTTTCAAATGAGAGATTCACGTAGATTTGATAGGATGATCAAAAATGCTATCTGTATCAAAGAGGTCATAGTCAAGAAACAAGAGATCACACTCCAAAGTGATAATAAATCTACAAACAACAACAACAAGCCTAAGTGGTGGAAACAAAATAAGAATGTTGTTAATGATGGAGTGGTAGAAGCATCCAATGCGAATCCTAAACCAGCGGTGTTCAATCTAACGAATAGCTTACAAGCAAGTAAAGAGGCCAAGGTAACAACCACAATACCAAGAGAAAACAATGAGAACAACAAGAGTATACCATGGACTTCTAGACCTCAAAGAACATTTACTCCCTTGGGAGAACCTCTTGAGACAGTTTTAAAGACACTCTTAGATAACAAAGTTCTTACAATCCCAGATTTGAAACCATGGGAACTAGAAGTCAAACAAAGATGGTGGAATGACAATGCTTACTAGGTCTTTCATAAAAACAAAGGACATAAAACTAATGACTATGTTAATCTTAAACACGTTATACAAGACCTTATTGAAGGAGGCAAAATCAAAGTGGAAGGACATACCACTAATGAAGATCACATGACATTTACAAAACCGTTCCGTAACTACGAAAAAGGGGAAGATTATTAAGGAAAAAGAAATGAAGTGTATTACACCTACTCCAATAACAACAATATGATCAACATGTTGGACATTAAAAGTGAATCAATCAATGTGATCACTATTAAAGGTGCTAAAAATACTTCAACACATTCAAATGTGGTAAATTGAAGCCAAGCACAAGTCACGATCAAAGGAGCTAACTCCTCATCTAAGAAAGAAAAATCCTCTAAAGTACCTTTTGTCACAATTCCCAAACCAGCAGCAACAAGACAAACAGTCACTATACCATCTACAAATTATAACTTGGTGGACCAATTACAAAGAACCTCAGCTCAAATTTCTATATTTGAGTTACTAAAAATATCTTCAGTGCAAAGGGAAGTTCTTGAACAAGCCCTACATTCTGAAAATGTTCCAAAATATATTGATGTATACAAGCTTCAGGAAATGGTTAATCATATATCAACACCACATTACCTCTCTTTTTCAGAAGAAGATGACAAGTCCCTAACTCATCCACATAACCAACCCCTTCACATTGAAGTTTTGATTCACAAATCCTATGTCAAACATGTATTAATAGATGGAAGCATAGGGTTGAACATATGTACTCTCAATCTAATCAAGAAATTGGGTCTTTCAAAACAAACCATTGATTTAAGAAGTAAGATAACCATTAAGGCTTACGACGAAGAAGAAAGATCATCCAAAGGGCTCATTGTTCTACCAATCAGAATAGGAAAAATTGAACGTAATATAATTTGTCAAGTTCTTGATCTACCATTGGCCTATAACATACTATTAGGGAGACCTTGGATACATGAAATGAAAGCAGTGCCATATAATTACCACCAATGCATCAAATTTCCATATAATGGGGTGGAAGTAACAATTCCTGCAGATTCTAGCTACACTTGCAATAATGTTAAAGCAGATAGTATGGTTCCTCATAATAAGAAAGTCCCAAAAGATTCCATACCTGAAACATCTAAAGACATGGTGATGAGAAGCTTTGGAAAGACACTAAAACTTGAAGAAACTAGCATGGGAGAATAAAAACTAGACATGACACTATCATTGGCTAACATTCCCATGTCTCAAAGATCTTATGGGAAACCTTTCTCATCTTTCACACCTAATGCAGCTAAATAAAAAGACATTCACAAACCAACTAGTATGGTTAGATCCTCTACTTATCAAGAGGATGAAAAAGAAGAAAAGGCAGTCTTGGCTTGGCTCTATAAAGGAGAACGAAGAGAAAATGAGGTAAAACATGTGGAGATATCTCCAGAAAAGTATGGTAAAGGATATGACCTTCTTAAACGAATGGGATACAAAGGGAAGGGACCTTTAGGAGGTAAAGGAAAAGGACTCATTGAACCTATACACATGGAATTCAGAAACACCAAAGACAAAACAAGGTTAGGTTTCAATAACAATTCAGAAAACCCTACTTCAAGGGATGGTCAATCTTTGATGAGGGAGGTGATGATGAAGAAGAAATAGAACTTGAACCATGGACATATGAAATATTATTGCACATTGGTACTGAGGATCCCGTATATCAAGGAGAAAGATATTTACCTACTTTTCTAGCACAACAAGAGCATCATGTTCCTTTTTTGTCAAAAGCTAATGTCCAAGAAATAGATGAAGAAATAGAAAACTCTCTAGCAGTCTAGTAGCTAGAAGAAAATCATAAATAAATACCCCAAAAACAAGATGTACATCCTAACTATGGGCAATTAGTGACAATTTCACATGTCCTAGACTTACCACACTTTGATACACAAATGGCTAATAGAGTATATCAGGTAACTATTGTTGAGTTTCTGAACAGATCTAATGATGAATTAACTGACTCACATGATTATGAATGAGATTACTTGTCTAATGCTACCATGGACATTGAGGTAGATGTGATTCTTAAATTTGCACCTCTATGGGAAAGAGGAGAAAGTTATAGCACTTCCCCTCACACTGTTGTTGTTCCAGAATCAGATGAGATACCATTACCTAGGATTATTAATTGAGATATTAGTACTTTACTAGGCCTAGAGGACATTCAAAGGATACAAGCTAGGAGTTTCCATTTGATGAGAGAAGAAGAAGAAATCACAACTAATGAGTCACTAAAGTTAGGTCTGTATATTACTAAAAACAACCTTAATAATGATGATTCAACTCTTAATGATCTAAACATTATAGAATCTAACTTAATGGAACATGTCTTGTCAGTTAATAGTCTTGACACTGACGCGATGTTGTCCTTACTAAACTCAAAATCATTATCCTTGATAAACCTTGACCTTTTTGATTGGACCAATTCAGATCCTACTCCTATCATGAACTTCCCTAATGACAATACTTTGGCCTATTACCTAAATGTTTGTGAACCTTATCCTTCTTCCACCAATGCAAGGAGAGTTAATATTTCAAAGGAGGATATCAAGTTTCTTAGTCACAAATTGAAAAATAAAAAGTAACAAAGAACTGATGGTGAAAACCATGTTGTGGCAGTATCAGATTCTAAAATAGTAAAAATAAAAGACGTATATGATGGTGAAAACCTCTCAGAGGAACCAAAAGATGAGATTCTTGATATCCTCCTGAGCACTTTCAAGAAAGATCTTCTATTCTGATAGAATGAACACAACCAGTTAACTTGGGAACAATAGAAGCTCCTTAATGTGTTCATCTGGCACAATCCTTATCAAAAGAAGAAAAGATACAATTTGCTGAATATCTAAAAGAAAAGAAGATTAACTTTTCATGGTCTTACACTGATATGCCTAGACTCGATCCTGAGTTAATAATGCATCACTTATCTATAGCTCCTGAAATTGAACCCATGAAACAAAAATTAAGAAAGGTGCATCCACATGTTTATTTATTGGTCAAAGTAGATCTGGAAAAATATCAAAACCTAGATTCATAAGAGTCATTGCTTATGCAGGATGGATTTCTAATGTGGTACCAATTTCCAAAATAGATAAATCTATCACGATTTGCACAAACTTTAGGGACTTAAAGAAATCATTTCCTAAAGATGATTTCTCATTGCCAAATATTAATATTATTATAGATCTCATAGCAGGCTATCAAATGTATTCTCTCATGGATGGATTCTCAGGCTATAACCAAATAAAGATTGCTTCTAAAGACAAAGGATAGACAGCATTTACATGCACATGGGGAACATTTTGCTGGAACATCATGCCATTTAGGCTAAAGAATGTTGGCGCTACGTATCAAAGATCTATGACAACAATATTCCATGACATGATACACAAGAACATGGAGGACTATGTGGATGATACATTAGCCAAGTCAAAAAAATGGACAACTCATATTGAAGACTTCAAAAAGATACTAGATTGAATGGAGAAGTTTCAACTAAGGCTTAATCCAAAGAAAAAGGCCTTTGGAGTCCAATCAGGGAAACTCTTATGGTTTATTGTATCAGCAAAAGGAATTAAGTTGGACCCTAAAAAAGTAAAAGCTATACTAGAAATGTCACCTCCACACAATATCAGTCAAATGAGGACACTTCAAGGAAGACTTTGGTCCATAAGGAGATTTATGTCACAACTAGAAGATAGAGCGCAACCTTTTACAAAACTAGTACATAAAGGTGTTACTTTCAAATGGGATGAACATTGTGAGAACAATTTCAAAGAATTAAAAGATCACTTGGCTACTCCTCCCATTCTCATGGTGCCTATTCATAGAAATCCATTACTACTCTATATCTCAACTACAGCTACATTGCTTGGAGTATTTCCAGCGCAGGAGGATGAAAATAAAAATGAAAGAGCGATCTACTATATCAGTAGGACCTTGGTGTCTTATGAACTCAACTATAGTATCATTGAAAAAGATTGCTTAGCGATTGTTTTTGCATCCCATAAGTTGAGACACTACATGTTGTTCCATATAGTGAAACTTATTGCAAAAATAGATCCTCTCAAATATCTCCTGAGTAAAACAGCATTAACAGGAAGACTAGAAAAATGGGTCTTGATTCTCCATGAATTTGATAATGACTATGTGGACAGAAGGGCTATTAAAGGACAAGACCTAGAAGATCAAATAGTTGATTCACCATTGCAAGATGATGCACCTTTCATAATAGAATTTCCTGATGAGACAATCACGCATTTAACTAAATATCCATGGAAGATGTATTTTGATGGTTCTTTCATAAAACAAGGCTCTAGAGAATGGGTACTATGTTAGAATAGTCCCAAAGGATAACTGAGAGGGGGGTGAATTAGTTATCAATAAATTTAGTTTATTTTCTCTCTTTAACTTCATAATACAACAAAGTAAATGCTTAATCAGATAACACAGTACACAACACACAATTTGATTATGGGGAAACTTGTTAGAATTTGTAATCTTTCCTTGGTGTATTTATAAACCAAGGTTAGAATATTAATCTTTGTTGTAATATATTAGGATATAAGCCAAGGTATCCTAATATACTTCTTTTTTGTCTTCTTTCCACTA
>MU227304.1:690217-721240 GCA_018584345.1 Thuja plicata
TACCATGCAACTCCTTTCTCACATCTCTATTAAAGAGATGTCTCTTCTTCTCTCCAAAGACTAATGAGGTTTCTTCCTCTTCTCAACTTTTGTATGAGCAATTCGCTCTCTCTCTCTCTCTCTCTCTTCTTAGGATTTTCATGCCTCATTCATAATGTCACAAGGGGTTTTCTTTGCTTTCCCCTTCAAATATCTTGTCTCATGGTGTTGGAGCTTGAAGCTTTCTCTCTCCTATCTTATGGTAATATCTTTTCATGCATTAACTCATCTTAGATTCTTTCCTGGTATTGCTTATTTACATATTTCCTTTTCCATTTCTATCAAAACCAAATGGTAAAAACCCCAGTGGGAATTAGCACCCACAAAGAACTATACTTGTTTATAGTAATCTCTATTAGAAGATATTTCAACCCTGTTAGGAGTTGTACTTTACAATGCAATAATTATAGTGACCTGGTTAAGGGTTAGACCCTATTAAGAGTCTTTTATAAATAACCCTTTTAGGGGTGGTGGACTCACTGTCCAAAAGCTCACTGCTTGATGGTGAAGGCTACAACCTTCTGTATAATAGATATGCACTATATCTAATGATGAACTGTAGAGTAGACCTATTGTCTTGATCAGTTTCAGTGTATTGCAATCTATCACTTCTTCTTCACATAGACTCTTGATGAATGAACCACATCTTATCTTCTACTCAGTATATCTTTTGTCTCTTTTCGTATCATTCACACATAGCATTCACAAAAAAACTACTATAAGTATCTTCTCCAAATTAGAAGGTCATGTCGGCTCTTAGAAACACTTCAACAATATCTTAGTCAGCTTAACTAAGCACGCAAACAATATTAAGTCCACGCAAGTCAAACTGAACAGACACGACGCTTCACTAAGTCAGCTTCTCCAAATCAACTCAAACATCATGATCTTGATGTAATATGATAGGCGTGTTTAACCAAAGATAGTTAACTCATAACTAACCATGAATATATTCACACATATCCTAAAGATAGGTGCAACTCAAGAAACATGTAAAATACGTTGGCTCTATATAGATACACATCCAAAACTGTAATTGCCAATAATAGAATTACATAAATTTACTGAAACATCATATCAAGGTCTATGTGTATGAACATAACATAATAAACATGTCAACAACATGTATCTAACCATGTAAGTCTTCATTTCATCATTCTGATAAGTACATACAGAATTACCACTGTGTATTATATGTTGTCATCAATGACAAACATACAATCAATCAACTGCTCAGAATCAAATCTCCAACAATATCCCCCTTTGACATTGATGGAAACATATGATATCAAAAACATCCTCTGTTCATGGTGTCCTCTTTCTTTTACAATCTTCTCAATATCCTCATCAAAGATTTCTCTAAACTACTACAGTTCCTTTGACTATGTTTTTGTTCCATGTATATACTCCCCCAGAGTATATTCTCCACCTTAGTACATACTCCACCTTAGTATATACTCCCCCTTTGACATCAATGGAAAAGGGTGCCATAAACCATTAGGCACAGGTACTACTCTAGAAGTAGAGTATTCAACCATCCATCAGTCACTTAATGACTGATGTTCTTGCTGCTTCTTCTAAACAGACTCAGGAGAGGGAATTATTCCCAACTTCTCCCTGAGATACTCAAAAATTTCCTTAGATAAGGGCTTTGTGAAAATATCTGCCAACTGTTCTTTGATGTTCACATAGTCTAATTTAACTTCTTTGTCTGCAACCTTTTCTCTTAAGAAATGATACTTGATCTCTATGTGTTTTTTCTTTACGTGCATCACAGGGTTCTTGGACATGTTGATAGTGCTAGTGTTATCACAATGAATAACAATAGGATAATCAACCTAAACGCCAAAGTTTTTAACCATCTGCTTGATCTAAACCATGGTTGAACAATTCAGTGTTGCTGCAACATATTCAGCTTTTGTTGTTGACTGAGAAATACAGTTCTGCTTCTTTCTTATCCAAGAAACCAACCTGTCTCCAAGAAATATTTCTCCTCCTGAAGTGCTCTTCCTATCATCAATACAACCTGCCCAATCTGCATCAATATACACATGAAGTTGTACATTCTCTGATTTAGGATACCACGAACCATAGTATAGAGTTCCCTTTAAATATCTGAATATCCTCTTGATTTCCATTAAGTGATTTTGCTTGGGTTCAGCTGCAAATCTTCCAACAATGCCAACTGCATCAGATATGTCAGGTCTAGATTGAGTTAGATAAATGAGTTTACCAATCATAGATTTGTACAATGTTTTATCAACTACTATGGAATCATCATCTTTTGAGAGCTTGCTTCCTGTTATCATGGGAGTGCATACTGGCTTACAGTCATCCATCTAAAAGGTCTTCAGTATTTCCTTCACATATTTTGACTGATTAATGAATATAACTTTATCTGTTTGCTTTACATTCAGTCCCAAAAAGTATTTTATAGGACAATTCATGCTCATTTCAAATTCATTCTGCATTTCTTTTGCAAATGCTTTACTGAGCTTGTCATTACCCCCAAAGATAATGTCATCAACAAATATGGCAACTAATAATAATACATTAGGTGTTTCTCTTGTGAATAGGTTGTAATCTGTTGTTCATTTCTTGAATCCAATCTTGGTAAGATAACCATCAAGTCTCTCATACCAAGCTCTTGGGGCCTGTTTAAGACCATAGAGTGCCTTCTTTAATCTATATACCATGTCTGGTTTATCTGAAAGATTAAATCCTTCAGGCTATTCTATGTAGACTTCTTCATTTAGGACACCATTCAGAAAAGCTGATTTTACATCCATTTGATAAACTTTAAAGTCTTTGAATGTTTCATATGCCAAAAACAATTTAATGGCTTCCAGTCTGCTCATAGAGGCAAATGTATTAGTGTAGTCTATTCCTTCTCTCTGTGCATATCCTTTACATACCAATCTTGCTTTGTTTCTTACTACTGTACCATCTTCATTCATCTTGTTTCTGAATACCCATTTTGTTCCAATCACATTTTTGTCACTGGGTCTAGGAACCAATTCCCATGTATCATTTTTAATTATCTGGTCTAATTCTTCTTTCATTGCATTCTTCCAATCAGAATCATTACAAGCATCTTTAACACTCAGAGGTTCAATCTGTGAAAGTAAACATACCTCTTCATCCATTGCTAGAATTTTTGATTTTGATCTGGTCAAAACATTGCTGCTCTGACCTCTAATGATATCATCTTTAGAGTCTTATCTAGATGTGAATTTTGGAACCTTAGGTGTGTCTTCTTCTTCTGTAATCTGTGATTCTTCTCTGCTTGATTCAGGGTCTTTGCATGAGACATCAATGCAATCAAACATTTCTTCAATAATAGTATCTTTGCTGCTAGACCTGGGTTCATCTTCAATCATAGGTGCATATTCATAGTATCTTTCTTGAACTATAAACTTCTCATCAATTTTTACATGAGTGCTTTCAATTATCTTTTTCAATCTTAGATTAAAACATCTATATGCTTTGCTTTTTGTAGAGTAACCAAGGAAAATACCTTCATCACGTCTGGCATCAAACTTACCAACACCATCATCTCTCTTGATGTAACACTTGCTGACAAAGATTCTAAAATATTTTAGCGTAGGTACATTACCAAACCAAAGTTCATAAGGTGTCTTATCTACGCCTGGCCTCAATTGAGTTATGTTGATAGTATATACTGATGTGTTCACTGAATCTCTCCAGTAGGTGTGCACAACTTTTCCTTCAATCATCATAGTGCGCATTGTATCAAGTATGATCATTTTCCTCCTTTTTGCTATCCCATTCTGCTGAGGGGTTCTAGGTGCACTCAACTATCTTTTAATTCCATGTTCTTCACAATAGTCATAAAACTGATCAGAGGTGAACTCTCCTCCTCTGTCTGATCTTAGACATTTCATTTTAATCTAGATTCATTCTCAACCTTAGCTTTGAATATTTTGAACTTTTCAAATGCTTTAGATTTCTCCCTTAAGAATGCAACCCACATCATCCTAGAAAAATCATCAACAAACAAAATCAAATATCTTTCTCTGTAGTATGATCTTATTTGGGTAGGACCACACAAATCTGTATGTACTAGGTCCAATTTGTTCTTGGCTGAATTCTGCTTGCTTTTGAAGGAACTCCTTACATGCTTACCCATAATATATTCCCTACATATTGTGTCAACTGGTCTTACAAAACTAGGAAGGTCTCTAACTGCCTTGACATTACTGATTTTCACTATATTCTCAAAATTGATATGACA
This sequence comes from Thuja plicata, assembly GCA_018584345.1. Lineage (NCBI taxonomy): Eukaryota > Viridiplantae > Streptophyta > Pinopsida > Cupressales > Cupressaceae > Thuja > Thuja plicata. Next base: position 694,512 of record MU227304.1, read on the forward strand.
TAGTCTCTTGTGCCATAACCAACTGTCATCTACCTTTGCAACAAAACAACTTACATCAGAATTGATCTGGAAAACATTACCTTTTTTTTTGGATCTTGATGCAATCATGTCTCCATCCTTATTTTTAATGATGCACTTGTTGTCTCTAAACTCAAAATGATAACCTTTTTCAAGTAGTTGTCCAACACTTAGCAAGTTATGATGTAATCCATCAACATATAGAACATCATCAGTCTTGTTCTTTCCATCCAAGGTGATAGAACCTCTGCCTATGATAGGTTTGGGAGTGTTATCTCCAAATCTAACCATACCACCTTTGTATTTGTCTAAATGAACAAATCTGTCTTTGTCACCTGTCATATGATGAGAGCAACCATTGTCAATGATCCAATCAGTTCTGATGTCTTCTTTGGAAATTAGGGCTAGTTTTTGTTCTTCCTTTTCATCTGTAATATCCATTTCCTCAAGCAACCTTTCCATGTCTCTAAAGGAAATGAATCCAATTTCATCTTCTCCTTAATCTTCATCAGTTACACCTTCTTTAGCATGATAACATTCTTTCTTATATCTGGGTTTGTAATCAAATCTGAACTTCTTGACTCTTGTGGGACATTTAGATGCAAAGTGACCAATCTTATTACATGAAAAGCATTTGAATGGAAGTTGTCCTTCATATTTTCCTTTTCCTTTCTTTTCTCTTCTAGCAATCATAGCGATGATTTCTTCAAGTTCTTCATCAACTTCTTCTTTCTCATTATGATTGGAGATGTGTAAGGATTTCTTACCATGGACTGAGGCTTTGAAAGCTATTTCACTTTTAGGTTCAGTCTTCAATCTTGATATTTCAAATGCAGATATTTTTCTTATTAAAGTCTCTCTCTTGAAGTTTTGTGATAATTGCATGGTGTCCTCTAGAATACATATCTTGTTTACATAATCTGATGTTAAAGTAGTTAGCAACTTGTCCATTATATCTTCTTCACATATTTCTCCACCATTGTTTCTGATTCCAGAGACCACTTCATTTATTCTTTGATTGTAGGCTCTAATGTTCTCTTCAGGTAACATCTCAAGACTGTTGTATTTCTTTTTCAATGTCTTCCTGCGTGCATTTTTTGCTTGAATATCTCCTTCAAACATATCTTCTAGATACTTCCATATGGTATATGCTCTATCAATTTTCTTGATCTTAGAAAATTCACTGTCAGATAAGGCGTTGATTAGGGCTTCTTTGGCAATTGCATTATTGGTAAGTTTTTCCTTTTGTCTATTAGTAGCATCATCCTTTACAAGGTCTTTCAGAGATGGAATTACAACTTCTTGTGTGGCAATTTCAAAGATCTCAAAGCTAACACAATATAGATGTGTTGTCATTTTGTTTTTCCAATCCAGATAATTTTCACCATCGAACTTAGGGCTTTCTTTTCTGAAGTAAGACATTTGATCTACCTTAAGCTGTTAGGCTTCTTCTCTGAGGCACTTGGCTCTGATACCAATAGTTAGAATAGTCCCAAAGGATAACTGAGAGGGGGGGTGAATCAGTTATCAGTAACTTTAGTTTCTTTTCTCTCTTTAACTTCAGAATACAACAAAGTAAATGCTTAATCAGATAACATAGTACACAACACATAATTTGATTACGGGGAAACCAAATGGTAAAAACCCCGGTGGGAATTAACACCCACAAATAACTATACTTGTTTATAGTAATCCATGTTAGAAGATATTTCAACCCTGTTAGGATTTGTACTTTACAATGCAATAAGTATAGTGACCTGGTTAAGGGTCAGACCCTGTTAGGAGTCTTTTATAAATAACCCTGTTGGCGGTGGTGGACTCACTGTCCAAAAGCTCACTGCTTGATTGTGAAGGCTACAACCTTCTCTATAACGGATATGCACTATATATAATGATGAACTATAGAGTAGACCTATTGTCTTGATTAGTTCCAGTGTATTGTAATCTATCACTTCTTCTTCACATAGACTCTTGATGAATGAACAACATCTTATCTTCTACTCTATATATCTTTTGTCTCTTTTCATATCATTCAAACATAGCATTCAGAAATGAGCTACTATAAGTATCTTCTCCAAATTAGAAGGTCATGTCAGCTCTTAGAAACACTTCAACAACATCTTAGTCAGCTTAACTAAGCATGCAAACAATATTAAGTCCACGCAAGTCAAACTGAATAGACATGACGCTTCACTAAGTCAGCTTCACCAAATCAACTCAAACATTATGATCTTGATGTAATATGATAGGCGCGTTTAACCAAAGATAGTTAACTCATAACTAACCATGAATATATTCATGCATATCCTGAAGATAGGTTCAACTCAAGAAACATTTCAAATATGTTGGCTCTATATAGATACACATCCAGAACTGTAACTTCCAATAACAGAATTACATAACTTTACTAAAACATCATATCAGGATTTGCGTGTATGAACATAACATAATGAATGTGTCAACAACATGTATCTAACCATGCAAGTCTTCATGTCATCATTCTGATAAGTACATACAGAATTACCAATCTGTATTATATGTTGTCATCAATGACAAACATACAATCAATCAACTGCTCATAATCAAATCTCCAACATACTATTCATCAATCCTCAAGGCTATAAGATACCTATGGCATATAAACTAATTTTTTTATGTAAAAATAACATCTCAGAATATGAACCATGGTGAACAAACTTAAGCTTTCTATGGAATGGAAAACCATAGAGTTACATGTGTATGGTGACTCTCAACTCATTATCAACCAAGTAAATGGTGATTATCAGAAAAAAGATGAGAAACTGATGCCTTACAAACAACTGGTTGAAGATTTGAAAAATTACTTTATCTTCATCACATTCCAACAAATTCCTAGAATGGAAAATAAAGTTGCAGATGCTATGGCTACACTAGCATTCATGTAACAATTGGAAGAACACCAATTCCACTATGAATTCTTGGTGGAAGAATAATCCTTTCCAGCTTGTGATACACCAGAATCCCAAGTGATTTGTGCCTTAAATGCCCAAGACCAATCCCGATATGCCAAAATAATTGCTTATCTTACTAATCAAACTATACCCAATGGCCTATCCAGAAATGAAAAATGAGCTTTAATTATGACATCATCACATTATGTCCTAATCACTACTAACTTATATGGATGAGGAATTAACGGTATGCTTCTTAGGTGTTTAGAAAAAAGAAGAGTTTGACTGCACATTAAAAGAGGTTCATGAAGGTGTATGTGGATCACACTCGAATGGCTTTTTATTAGCTAAAAAACTATTAAGAGTTGGTTATTATTGGCCCACAATGGAAAAAGATTTGCAATTTTATAAAACATGTCACAAATGTCAAACACATGGAAACCTTATCCATTCTCCTGTTAGAGAACTCATACCTTTTATAACACATTGGTCATTTCAACAATGGTCGTTTGATTTTGTTGGACAAATTTATCCTAATTCTTCAGGTGGACACAAGTACATCGTTATGGAAATTGAGTATTTCACTAGGTGGGTCGAGGCCATGCCACTGATCAAAGCCACTGGCAAATAGGTTGCTATGTTCATCTTGAACTACATCGTTTGTAGGTATGGGATACCCTCTTCTATTGTAACAGACAATGGGGGTCAGTTCAAAAACCAAGATATCAAGGACCTTTGTACATAGTTTCATATCCCTCAGCATTGTTCTTCAATCTATTTTCCTCAAGATAATGGACAAGCTAAGGCTTCAAACAAAAATATTCTAAAAATCTTACATAGAAATATGAGTAAGTCTGGTAATGACTGGCATTTGCAACTAAATCTGGCATTATGGGCCTATAGAACAAGTATCTAAACACCAACTGGAGCCACACCATTTTCTCTAGTCTATGCACAAAAACAGTGCTACCTATTGAAGTAGAAATTCCATCTTTGTGAGTATCTCTCCAAGGTCTTGTTACAGATGAATAATACCACATTGATAGGATTCATGCACTAGAACTACTAGATGAGCGTAGACAACAAGAATTCAATCATCTCAAAGTGTACCATAAAAGGATGTTGAAAGGGTACAATAAAAAGGTTAAACCACGACAATTTCAAGTGGGGGATCTCGTTCTAAGAGAGAATCCTAAGAACTAGCCAAACAAAGAACAAAAGGACAAGTTTGAACCCAACTGGCTGGGGCTTTATATTATCACTGCAACTTTTGGGTCTGGAGCTTATCAATTAGCTACACCTGATGGAGATGTTCTTTCTTATCTGATCAATACTCTACACTTTAAGTGGTTCTACGTTTGATATCTGGTTGGCAGAGCCGTGCAGTGGATATAGTTCTTAGAAAATACCAAAAAATTAGAAAATTGATCCTACAGAAATCCAAAATAGTGGAAAAAGTCCTAAAAAAAGTATCCTTGGTGAAAACCTGGAAAACAGGCGCCTTGATACTAACAAAAAAAGAAAAAATGATTGAAAATTTTGAAAAAGAGAAAAGTGCCTTGGTGAAAACCTGGCAAACAGGTGTCACTTGTACTCTGTGCTCCATCTATCAATGCATGGCTAGAAATAAATCTTTCACAATCATAACTGTGCTACTGGTTAACTCTGATTCCTCACAAATGTCCTATCCTTGCCTAGGATTTGTCTGTATTTGTGTCTTAGGAATAGTCACTCTGCACTAGGGGCATCTTTGCTAGCATGTTTAGTCTACATCTGCTAGTTTGTTCTAGGTTCCTGTCTAGAATGGTTTTCCTGTACAAAATAGTATTTCTTAATACTTGCATCAAAACGTCGGTATCACAAATAAGGGTGTTTCTTAAAAACAACCTCCCTATAATAGATATCATACTAGTGTTTCTTAACACTTTAATCGACACTTTAAATTGTACTAGTGTTTCTCAACACTTTAATCAAAATAGTGTTCCTAAACACTACATTGGATTGCAATTGCCAACAAATTTAATCTCTATATTCAGACACGAAAACATATTGCTTGATTCCAAGTTGCGATTGATGATTTCTCTACTATGATTGAACAAATGAATCAACGGTATTTCTCAATACTACTTAAACACATATAGACTGATCTTTGTTTGATTATGACTCTTTTATGTTCTGATGATGTTTCAAACTAGGGGCATGTAAGCAGTTATGATTTTTCTTTGATTGATTATCAATTGCTGATTTTTATGTCTTCCGAGTTACTCCATGACATCTATTCAAAGACAAAGATTCGCAAGGACATGGGGCATAACCTTTTCTTAGTTTTCTGTGTATGGTGATTTTTTTAGTGATCCTACAAATTTCACCTAACTGGGATGTTTATGGTAAGAGCTTCCAATATGAGTGGATAGCTGCATATATCTCGGTCTTTGTTATGTGTAAACTATAGTGAGGACCAATTTCCTTGTGCGTTTCTAAATTAGATTCTAAGTAAAGTGTATGACACATTATATACCTAAGGATATGAATATTGAAGGTCATTTTGGGTTACATATCTTACATTACACTTGAACAAAAGATGATTCTCAAATCAAAAAGATATAATTGACAAGTCATCCTGGCTTCTATGCCTTGATGCTTAGGTTTATTTTCGACATTGCATCCAATGCATATAGTATTCATACTTTCATGATACCTTGTGGGTATTAGTGACAGTTGTACTATCCAATAATGTCCATTACAAAAATTCCCAATGATGATAAAAATGCTACAAATCAGCGACAGTCCTAAGAGTCTGCATGTAGATGCATTTAAAGATTGGAGGATTCATTTTTTAGAACAGCATAAGGACTTGAGCTCAAAATTATTTTCTAGTTCATCTGAAATCCAAATTAACTACTTAATCTATATTACTAATATCAATGTCATTGCATATCCATGACATACATATTGCATTCATAAATGAGAAAGAGGAAAATACAAAAACAAAGCATTCAAGAATTGCATTTATTTTTACATCCTAAGTGCATCCATACATTTATTTGCATAAAGGAAAAGCTCAAAAATGTACATTTTCATATTCATCTAGAATCATCTAAACACATTTCTATATCAGTAATAAGTCAAAGAACATAAATGATGTCATCACATGAATCTATTCTAAATCATCACAAGACCAAGTATATAATCACATGTGCATCAATCCAAACATCTATCAAAAGAGAAAGAACCCATGAACATGTCAAAATCAGAAATAGCTATCTCAAATATATCAGTGATGGAATAGATCAAAAATATGGAACCGTCTACAAAGGAGTATCTGTATGATCAGCATGAAACAAGATATACAAGTATAAATGTCTGTAGTTGAATGGATGATCAAAATAGGATCAATATATAAAATATCTCAAAGCATAAGATATACATAATCAAGTCTGACTACTACCCTCTCCCTAATCTGGAGGAGGAGGAGGTGGTGCAGGATGAGCTGGTGGAGGCATCACTCCCTCTGACTGTTGTGCAACCCTAGAATATAAAGGAACTCACTGTGGTTGTGGCACTGCCGCATAATATAATACAAAATAATAAGTAGCTCTTTGTCCCTGATGAGTTATTTTGTGGGCATGGATGTCTCTCTCAGATCTCATGACATCCAACTATTTGTCCCTATCTACAAGTAAAGTATCCAGTCCAGTAATGTAAGCTCTGAGATGCTCACACTCCCTCTGACACTGTGATAGAGCATCTCCATCCCTACCAGAATCCCATCCTATATCCCTAGGAGGATCCACTCCAGGAGGTCCACCTCCTCCACTTGGTACCTATCTTGATGGCCTCTGTTGTTGTCATTGCTGCTAATCCCTGGTAAGTATTGGACCTGGATCCATCCGAGGAGGCATGAACCTAAAGCAAGTTTTTCTACCACTGGAGCCCTCTCTACTGCCACCCACTCCACCCCCACCCCTATCATCTCCATCATCTCCATGATCATCTTGGCCATGTCTATGACCTTTGTCTGGAGGAGGGCATCTAGCATCTCTCCCACCCCCACCTCCCCTGTCTCTCTGGGCTCCATCTCCACCTCTAACGGGTCTATCATTAGTCGAATCATAATCTAAAGCATCCTCTATGCAAGGAGCTACCTCCTCAAGAGCTGTAAAATGAGGAAAGGGATACTGTAACATATGAGCAAGATAACCATCAGTACACCCTACATCTATAACATCAGGCAGGTAATTACACCCAACTGCAACCATCTGACTAATCTCGAGGTATGTGGTCTTATATACTAATATGCCCCCCAAAGAGGCTCCTCATCATGAATACAAGTGTGTGTTGTCATATCCTGTGATATGACTTGTATACGGCCATACTGTCATAGCACACAAGTAACAAGAAACCTCTCTACAATGTAATGGGTCTGACCAATCAAGTACCTTCTCTGGAAAAATTAAGGCATCTAACACCTATCAAAGTTCTACTCCTCACAATCTAAGTATGGTCGCCATATAACAATTTTTATATCATCAAGAACACAGCGCTACTACTCCACCTTTCCCAGATGAGGCTGCTAAATGAAACCTACATAGATATATACATAGGCATGCTCTGGTGCCTTTTGTTTGTCTACAATCGACCGTGTAACTGGGATGTGCTCCAAGGCCCAGATCTGCAATATCAGGATACCAACTATCATACTGTGCAAATACTCATATACTATCTAATATAACTCTCAGTACATGTGGGCTAAGATACAGCTGCCCCAACCAAATCTGCAAGAAGAAATGGTCATCTACTCAAGAGTCTCCACCCAGTCGCACATAAATCCATGTTTTCCCTTATCAGGCATGAGGATACCACCAATCAACCCAGCAAGATACATAGGTAACCATTCATAATGATCACACATGTAGTCCCATGTCAGATATCTACAGACTATGGTCTGATCTCCAAAATACCTTCATGCAGAAGCAATAGCTATCACAGAGCACAACTCGAACTGAGCCTCCTAACCCATTACTGGAATACACATAATGCACCACACATCCTCAGGTGTGATGGTCATCTCACCAGTCAGGAGATGGAAGGTGTTGTGCTCTAAATGTCATAACTCGGCAAGAGCAGTCAACAATCCCCAATTTACCCTGATATCAGGTAAATCTATAAGTGATGTCAATCTGAGACGTGCTATGATCTGTATCTCAGTAGGTGTCAAAGATCTAGACAAATCAAGGACTCATCCTAGATGAGGTCCTCAAAAGGAAACTAACTCAAAGTCAATCTGTCAGCGAAACACAAATACAGGTTCAAATCTATATTCTAGCTAAGGCAACTACGCATAAAAGCTATTTGTTTAGTCTTTTTGGCCTTCAGAAAGAGAAAAATAGTCAAAATTGGAAAAACCTAACTCCTACACTAAAAATGACTGTGTTTTTATGGGGTGCGATCCTAAACACTAGATGTGATGCGCAATTTCCCAGATATAATGGAGAATCTGGGAAACAACCCTATTTTGACAGGATGCTATGTGGGATGCAGGGTACGAGCTATTAGTAATAACTGAGAGGGGGGTGAACTAGTGGCCTCAAAATTAATCCTTTAATCAACCCTTAAAACTTATAACCACTAATACTGTCTCAATTTATCTTCTGTCCTACAAGATGTATGCCTTGAAATACTTTTATCAATTTTCTACTTGTCAGATTGCTTTGTTAATCTCTCTTCTGTATGTTTACCGATAAGCAGTCACCTATTTACTGAAACAGAATAAATATGCAGAGTATACTGATAAATCTAGAGTTAACTATGTAAGATACAAAATAGTAAAGAAATGAATCATACACACATAACACATGGATTTTTAATGTGGAAACCCTGTTAAGGAAAAAAACCACTGGGACCAGTACCCCAAATTTTCACTCTTCTGAAGTGAGCTCTATTAGGAGCCAACCCTGTTAAAGGTTAAAAACACACAGTTAGGTGTGACCTTGTTAGAGGATTTAGAACTAGTTTGTCAACTAGTATCTAGCATCTAATGCTACCGTCCTTGATCAAACACTCACTTGGCCTATCAATAGATATTGGGCATATCCAATGCTACTTTTGTGATCAAACTTTTTGATACTCCTTGGGATGTATCTCGATTGAGAAAATAATTTTAAGTCCTTCTCAGTTAAGAGGATTTTATGCTTCAATGGTTAAACTGAAACATAATGATCTTTTCATACATACAACTCAATTGCATATTTTTAGATCTATTGTAATTCCATTACCTCTCTGTTCAATATAATCACTTATACCTTTGCTCCACAATGTTCTTCTCTGTGATGCTTGTCTCATTGTTTTTTGGTTTCTGTAGAATCTAGCTCTTTCCTCATCTTGTTGATCAGGACTGAATGAATACTTTTTTCTCCTTTAGATTTTCTTTAGCATCTTTCCTCTATTCTCTTGTTCACCTCACAATTCGTAATGAATAGAGTTGTTCTCTATATAGACATGATTTCCCCTTTTCTTGGCTTTCTTGATTCTTAGCGTGTTCCACAATTCTCACCAATGGATTTAAATAAAACTCTTCATTTATCTCATAGAGATCTTCTTGCCAACTGTAAAAATCAGCTTTAAATCAGTTACTTATCTCTAGCTTTATCTAGATGATTAAAACAATGATAAATATTCATTAATTCTATCTTTAGCTTCTTGACAGCTAAGCATTTTGTCATTTTCTGAACTCTCTGTTATGTCAGTCAACACTTCAGTTAGCCATCGGTGATGACTGACTATTTCATCGGTGTGACTTCAGTTGTTATCGAGATCTCCTTCCTTGTCTTCTTCGTCAAGAAACACATAAATTCTTTTTGTCAAGTTACTCTGTGTTTTTCTCATTGGACAACATTGTAATTATGCTCATCGGTAATTTTGTGCATTAGCTCATCAGGTAACATTGTGACTCTTTTCTTTTACTTTGACCTTCGGTGTGCACTCTGTTGGTGTTTGCAGTCACTTAGTGAATACTTTACTTGTATGCATTACTGATAGCATAGTCTTGATTCATCAGTTCTTTGAAGTCTTTGCCAGTATTTTCATGACCATACAAATTATATCAATTTGACATCAATGACAATACAATACATTACCAATTTAATGCCTTGCATGATCATCAACTTAATATCTTCAAGCATTCAATCAGTTACATGTCATCAATCTCTCCCTTTAGCATTGATGGCAGCATACTACATTATCATTTTATACTATTACTAATACAATATGAAATATATAGTTTCATCAAGCTTTTCTAATGTAACTAATACAAATATCTGGCTTTCGGTAAGCTCAAATAGCTTTGATTTGATTCTTGCATCTTTCATTTTGTCTTCAATCCCTTTACTGGATGGATGTAGAATCTTTCTTTCTTTAATGTTATGTGTTCTCCTTATTTGTCAAACTCTCTCCCTTTGACTGTTCTCCTTTCTTGTGATGTCTTTTGTTAGAAATTCTCTTCCTTTGTGTGTAATCTCCCTTTCTTGTTACATTCTTCTCCCCCTATGGATACTGTGATGAATATGATATTTCCCTGAGTTGATAATGAATATAATCTCTATATGATAATGAGATATCTCTCTCCCTTTGACAACAATGCCAAACATCTTTTTCAAATAAATATTTGACAGTGATACAAAATGGATCCTTTCTATCCATAAAATATTCCTTGAATTTCCCATTCCATTGGTAACAACTCTGGTGCTTGGTGTAGATATATACCTTTCTATGTATAGATTTATCTTTGAATTCCATCTCTTTGCTTGCATCAACATTATTGACAGGACTTTGTGACCGGGTCCTCCAATAGATGTAAGTTGTCACCGGGTACTGGGGTACTGGCCAACTTCACCTGTAAAGGTTGTCTAAAGAAATGAGATTCTCTAGGCCTTCAAGCATGTGAGAGTCGGGTATCGACAGTGCGGGAGCTTAGTTGGGAATGTGACTATTTTGTTCGGGGGGATAGCTAGTTATCTAGACTCATCTTCTCTGAGGATTCTATTTGGTTGGGTTTCCTACAAGCACGCATTTACTTAAAAAATAAACTTCAAAAGATATTGCAAAGTTAGGAGTATTTCATCTACCTATAGTTATAGTAAACATTCAAAAAATCGACAATGCTCTAACACACTACACTAAATACTGAAGAAATATAGAACCATCATCTCATATTTAATCAATAGTGAAAGAAAAGGAGGTCGTTAATCTACTTGAAGTATTAGAGCAAAGGACATAAAGAACACAAAGCATAAAATACCATTAACCAGAGATCAGAATGCTAACAAAGTCATTGATAGAACCTTCCTTCTTCATTAACATATCTTCCAGCAATCACTGGTGTATATTACAATGGTGGCTCCAAGGGAGCATCTATCTACTGAAAGATTTTTAAAACTAAGGAGCATTGAGCTCTGCAACTTAGAACTGAGAAAAACCAGATTGCTATTAGCTATGGACTCCAAAATCATCAATTTTTTTGACCCTTGGAATGAGGTTAGACTTATAATTTATACACAAGTTTTGACCTAAAATTAACCTAACTTAGTTTACACTTGGCAATATAATACTATTTTCTAGTGGTCGGTACTACCTTCACCATGCTACAAAAGACCTCGAGATGGAAAAGGTTTGACATATCAAAAGAATAAGACAAGAAGAGAGGAGTGGAAGAATCGGCCTCGAGGGAAGAGCCGGTAGGAGAAGAGAAGAAATCTGATCCCCCAGAGATTGAGGCTACATGCCTTATTAATGGTAAAAGTGGCTCATTGTCTTTGATGTGCCAGTGTTGCATTGGAGCGACACCTTGGGAAGAGAATCTGTCAGAACCCTCTTGTTGAGTAGATGTGCCTTGTTGTGGTTACCTACCTTCTGATATATTTATTAACCATCAGATAGTGACTGTTTGGCCTTGGAAACTGGGACACAAGTCACCATAAAGAATTCAAAAATATTGGATCTGGGGCTCTGGGATCTGGAGTCTTGCACTTCAAAGAATAAAGAATACAATGGATACATGGTTGGTGAGACTCTCCAGACTCTGGAGAAATATATTGTTCCTTATGATTTTTCCCAAGTGCCCAACACTTGGCCTATTCTTTCTTCATCCACTTCCCTGGCACTATTCCACTAACTGCAAACAGCCTCCAGTGCTCCCTCAACATCTTCGGCCCTGTTCCTAAATTTGTCCACCATTTTTACAGCGTCATGCACCCAGATCATTGTCTTGGATAGTCTAGACAACCTTCCCTAGTCAAAATCTCCAGCGGTCGGATACAGGGACTCCATTCGTTCATCAAACTTGTTGATGACATAGTCCTCTGGGGTACATGTTCTGGTGGTGAAGGGATCGACTTGCGATACTCCAACCATGAATGCCTGAAACAAGCCCAAAGGGTATTGGGCCACTGTTACCTTCCCTTCCAAGGTCTTTACCAGTTCCTTGCATACCTCAATCCTGAGGAAAATTTTGGAGTATTGGGCCTAGAGGGAATCATATGATTCATCTCCCAAAATCCCCACCTCTGTGGTGACTTCTTCCCCTATGCTGTTAATTTCTTCTAGCCTAGCCTTCCATTTTTCATACTTTTCTAGATGTTTCTCCCATATAAAAATGGAGTCATTTTCCTGGCTAAGAAAAGTGTTGACCTGGTACAGGTCTAGGAGGGACGCCGCTAGAAATTGTCTCATGGCGGCCACTTGCTCGGTGGCCCACCCATCTATAGCTAGTGCCTTCTTCTTCATGATACATAGAGAATCCACATCACCCTAGGCAAGTGGTAATCCAGAGGAAGGGGTTCCGGGGTGGACCTCGGCCAAAGGCCGTGTAAGTTCTGCCAGAAGCGCGAGGAGATTGGCATTAGTCTCTCTTTCCTCCTGTGATCCCTCTTTGGGATTTTCAGCCAGCGGCTATTGAGATGTTGTCGGGAGATAAGGGCAGCATCCTCAAACTCTTGTAATGTCTGGACCCAATTTCAGATAATGGATCCTTTGAATTGTGGGATCCCCAGCCCTGAGGTGAAAGTTGTCGCATCCAAGGTGATGATTGTTGCTGGGTACTGTAGTGGCCAGGGATCCAGAATTAGGATAGTCCAAGTTGGTGCGTTGTATAATGTTGCCAGCTGGAGAATTAACTCTGGTTATTACATTGAGCAAGGGAAGTTTATCGCCTTAATGATGTCGGAGGCGGCTATCTGAGTGGCTAGATTGTCTCCAGTGGCCTTCAACCTATAAATGGCTTGAATCAAGCCTTGCATTTCCACCCAAGGTCTGGGCCCTATGTCCATCATTTCTTGAAGTCTAGACTCTATCTTTGATCCCAAAAGTGCAGCCTCCTTTGGATATTTGGAGGTCAAGGGCAGCTTTGCCAGCATCTTTTCAGCATTGGTTTTGGTGGTCGCTCAAGTGGAAGTAGTAGGAAACTCTGAGCTAGAAGGAGGGGTGATTACTTTAGACATCTTTGATCAACTTATTTGCAACCTGCAAGACCAGAGAACCGTTAGAACATGGTATACATAAAGAACCTTAAAACTCCAGGGAAATCATCATCGCCCTACATCTATTCAACAAGTGTTAACATACATCAAAAATCCTAGAATATTTTAAAATAGACGTGATTAAGACCCTGGGGGATTGAACCAAATGACAAGGGGAAACGTAGGATATGGGGTTGCTTGGGTCCCAGAGTCCAGATGAACTAGCTGTTATGGTGCCGATATGACCAAAGGGAAACTGTACTCGGCTCACGTGGTCATGTGACAGGTTACATAAAGGCCTTAAAGGCGACAAGTGGGCTAAATTGGGGTAAAATGAATGTTAGATGGGACATGGTTTGAATGCCCACTTGTGGGAATTTAATCCTACCATTAAGGTGATGATATGGAGGAGAGATAAAGCCGCCATGGCTTGAACCAGCGTGGTGCCAAGTTTGAACTATGGCAACTCTGTCTTGACGAGCCTGACCTGGTGAGTGAAAATACATGATAGGGTGTGTAGAACTCACCCACTCAAAAAGATATACAATATATATACATAAAAATATAGAGGGCCAAAGGCCAAAACATATACACACCAAAAATATAGCATTTACAATTTTTTTACAGATTTAAACAACATTTACATACATACACGAACTAACTATAGACAATATACATCATATACATAAATTTATAGTTGTTTAGAAGGCGAACCACCCTCTGGCAGAGCCAACCCACTAGTGGGAGGCAAACCAAAAACAAAACAAGAAAATGAAAATGATGAAGACAGACAAAACAAAGCAAAGACCAGCAAGAACAAAAAGTAAGGAACTAGAGAACAGCCTACCTGGAAACATGGGAGGAAGAAAGGGAGAAAAGCACCAGGAGCACTTCTACAACAAATCTCAACCTTCAAATGATCACTAACCAAAATAGAGAATCAGCTTGTATCAACCACTAAGCATAGAGTAATTCGCAGCCTAATCACAGTTTAGTCGCCTAAGAATCGCTCTAAAAGCTCTAAGTGTTTTAATCACGGTAACTGTAAAAGTGGCATGTAATTCTTATTCATACCCAAGGTAAAAGAAAGTTACCCTTTTCTCTGCAAACTCCAGGACAAGTAGACCTCTGAAATCTGGGGCTGGGGATTCCATGCAACCATATCTACTCGTGAGGAGAAGACATCATGGCAGAGAATCCCGAAGTCCAAAATTTGGTTCTGGAAAGAACAAACTCTGGAACCAGGTCTCGGAGACACAAGAATACAAAACAAAAGAAAACAAACCTCATGGGAGGGAAATCCCAGAGAAGGAAACAAAGAAAAAAAAATACAAGGTAAGAGCCAAAGAGAAAAGAGGGGACCCAACATTTCGCCCACAAAATGTAGGGACGAGTATGTAAGGCTAACAAATGGAAACTATCTAGGACAAATGCCTTAGCACATTTGAGAAATACAAAATCTCTGGTTAGCAAAACTGGAATCAATCATTACGTGGAGTATATCTTGCTTGCAGGGTGCGAAGCGTTTGAGAAAATCTAGCGCATACATGATTCAATCCTTGGTATTTTCATCAGTTGTGAAGTGTGTGCTTTGAAATAAAATCAAACCGATGACCTGTGGGAAAAGTAGAGAAGAGGCATTGGGTAGATCGAGCCAAAGTCATTGAATCTTGCACATTTCCTCTGAATACCAGAATTTCTCCACTTGAATTTCTCTTTCTTTCCTCTTCTAAGATGGGAAGGCTACTCCTTTCACTATTAAGTTTGAGCTTAGCTAAATTTAACGATGATACTTCTTTCACATTTCTATCCACTCAATTTTCCAAACAAGGAAGAAAAATTCCAGACCCGGAAAGAATTTAAATGATTTTTTTAGACTTGGGTCAACAAACTAGTGCGACCGATCTACCCTCGGTGTGTCTGATTACTTGTTCCTTTTGATTTTGATTTAACTAATTTCCAGACTTCCAAGAGATGAATCTGATGAAGATTAATCATATCCTATTACCCAACTTACAAAATAACTCTGAAGACCAGACCAATTCCACCATGCTAACAACAGATTCCAAGTTCACCAGAGTGCGAAAGGCATCATTTCCAAAGACTAGATGTTATGCGAAGCATACTGGTCTACACAAGCGATGGAAAAACACTGGGAACCCAGAAAAGAAAGAAAAAAACAAAACAAAAGCCAAAGACAAAAATGAAAAATAAAACAGGGCGGTCCCGACGACCAACAAGACTATTTACAAGGTGCCCCAAATAGGGCACCAAGAAAGATATTTACAGGCAGGAGATTTACACAAAATACAAGTTTGGGGCAGACTTACCTCATTCGAAATAATGTTTGAGAAATTTTCCATTGACATGCAATGGGATGGTTTCTCCGGTCATGGTTCTAAGATGATAAGTGTTTGCCCCGCAGATCTCAGATATCAGGTATGGTCCAAGCCAGAGCCACTAGAATTTGGTGTGTTTTCCTTTCTTTTCCTAGGCCTTATCCCACAAGAGGACCAGGTCCAAAATCTGAAAGGCCTTATATTGGGCTCTTCGGTCAAACCATCATTTTAATAATGATTGGTGATGTGAAAATGTTCAAGGGTTGCATCTCTTTGTTCTTCCATTCGCACCAGGTTCAGGAGCCGAACCTCCACAATATTGTCCCGGTTGACGAATTCCTGCATGAACTGTAAAACTAGGATTTGCAAGTTAATAGGGAACACTGGGTTTTGGCCATAAACCAGGTGGAATGGGGAAGTTCCCAGGGCTACTTTGATTCAGATACAATCTGCCCAAAGGGCGAATCTAAGTTTTTGGTGCCAGTCTCGGGGATTCTGTTCTAACAGATGTTTGATCACTTCAAGCAAATTTTTGTTGGTCAATTCAGCAATGTAGTTCCCCTGAGGGTAATAGTTGCTAGATAACTTCAGAGTGACCTTCCTATTATAGGTCCATTCAAGTAATTGTGCTGAATAAAATGTCAGACCATTGTCACATACTATAGCAAAGGGCATTCTGAATCTCATGACGATGTTTTCTTCCAGGAACTTTATGACTACATATGTCATGTTGTTCTTACAAGGGATCACTTCGAACCACCGGGTGCAATAATCAGTAGCGGTGAGAATGTATCGGTGGGTGGCATACGAGTTAGGGTTGATTTCCCTGATAAATTCAAATGCCCATTGGGCAAAAGGTCTAGCTTTGAAGACCGGCTGCAAAGGCATAGCCAAGTTCCACTCATGATGTGTCATGGTTTGGCAAGTATGGCATTTCCTAACATGAGTGTAGACATCCTTAAAGATGTAGGGCCAATAGTCTCCAGCCCGGAGGATCTGATGGGCGGTGGCGTCAGTTGAGCCATGCCCAGTTCCAAACTGCCTGTGAAATTCTTTGATTATCTTTGCAGCTTGAACTCTATAAATGCACCAGAGGTACACTCCCTCATAGTTCCTACAAAAAAGCATGGAGTTTTTATCATGAAGTGTGTGCTTTTCAACCTCAGGGTGCGACATTTGTTTGGAGGTAATCCCTCTGGGCATCTATTATTCAACAATAAGTACACCAGGTCTATGTACCATGGATCTTGAGTGATGGACTCCACTGTATATGTCTGACATTCAATGTGGGGAGTCTCTTCTGTCATTTCTCTACATAGTCCCTGGCCTCGGACTATCTTCATGGGTTTCATTTCCAAATCGTATTCCTGGAGGATGGCCATCCATTTCCCCTGTCTCTCACCCAATTCACTCTGCATCAGCAGAGATTTTACTACCTGGTCTGGGATAATAGCATGCACCTTTCTCTAAAGAATATAATGCCAGATTTTCTTCATGGCACGAACAAGAGTGAAGGCTTGCTTTTCCAAAGTCGAATACTGGACTTCAGCATTCTTGAAGGGGGAGCTCATGAAATCTATTGGTCATTCTTCCCCTTCGACCTTCTGGGTCAAAACTATCGCGGAAGAATGTGGCGAAGCAAATGAGTAAATGTAGAAGGGGAGGGAATAGTTTGCACTAGCCAAGATTGGGGCCTCCACTATCATTTGTTTAATCTGGGTGAACGCCCACTTTTCTTCAAGGCTCCACTCAATTTTGGTATATTTCTTCATCATTTCATTGAGTGGCTTTACATTCTCGATGAATCCAATGATGAATTTATAGACAAAGTTGATCTTTCCTAAGAAAGACCTCATTTCCTTCTTGCTGTCAGGCATCTGTAGATTCAGCAGTGCTTCAACTCTCTCAAGGTCGATGGATATACCCTTCTCAGAGATAATGTGCCCGAGAAACTTCCCTTCAGTGACCCCAAATATACATTTCTTAGGGTTGAGGGATATTCCATACCGGTAACATCTCTCGCAAATCTGGGCGAGGTGGGCAGAATGATCACGCATGTCCCGAGAAAAGACAGTCAAATCATCCATGTAGATGATTATGCACCGGTTTACAAGGCCCTCAAATGCAATGTCCATGGCCTTTTGAAAAGTGACCCCTACGTTGATTAGGCCAAAGGGCATTCTTCGGTAAGCAAATGTTCCCCACTTGGTGGTAAATGTTGTTTTAGCTCTATCCTTGTATTTAGCCATGACCTGGTTGTACCCAGAGTACCCGTCCAAGAAAGACATCATTTGTGATCTGTTCATGATTTGCAGTACCTCATCTAGCGAGGGGAGAGGGTGATTATCTTTCTTGGATGCCTTATTCAAGTTGCAAAAATCCACACAAAGGTGGATCTCACCGCTTTTCTTCCTTCCAGGGACTAGGTTGGCAACCCACATAGTATGTTGGATCGGAAAGATGATCCAGGCCGACAGTAGTTTTTGGACCTCCTAATGAATTAGAGGCTCTATTAGTGGGTTGACCGGTCTTTGCTTTTTCCAAAAAGGCTTAGCGTCAAGTTTCAGTTGGATAGTATGAGTCATAATGGATGTATCATAAGTTTTCAAGTCCTCATACCCCCACGCGATTGCATCAATGTATTCTTGAAGAACCGCGAGAATCTTCTCCTTCTCCTCAAGGGAGTAGGAGGTGACAATGTGTATCATTTTCTCTTCACCAGGCTGGCCGATGTTCACTTTTTCAAATTTTCCTCCCTTAGAGGAGGATGGTATCTTTTCCCAGCCCCAAGGGTCTGAGTCAAAGATTCATTCAAGTGTGACCATCCCCTTAGCGATGGTGTTGGTTGGTAAGTCCATGATCCCGTCATCTTCATCACCCTATCCAGTATCATCATGATCTCTCTCCTCCACTATATGGTCCTCAAAGATGCCAACACTGGCCATGAAGGCCAGGATATGTTGATCATCCTAAAAGACCTGAAAATGGGTGACATTGTCTAGAATAGACAGGGTGGGGATCATCTCAATAGAGAATCTCTGGAGTCGTGAGCCAACCATTGGCTCAAGTGTGCTGGCAGAAACAGCAAGGGCATCCAGGACATAGTTCTATCTCTGGGGAATAAGATCAATGCCAAAGGCATCAAAATCCTCAATAAGGCTCCATGCCTGGTTGTGGTATGCGGTCAGCCTTTTATTGTGACAGGTGTATTGACTCCAGACCTATTTAACAATCAACTCTAAATCACTCAGAGCTTGGAGGTGAGTGATTCCTTTCCTTAGTGCAAATAGGAGTCTGAGGAACTCATACTCCATGATGTTATTCATGTAGTTGAACTACAACCTATAGAACGCGAGGAAGTATTTCCCCCACGGGTTGATTAATTCCACTCTGACACCATAGCTATGTTTGGATCGGGACCCGTCGAACTTAAGGGTCCACAAGTCATCATTTACTATCTGGGGCTGGGAAGACGAAGTAGGTTTTGGATTATTCTTGGGAGGGTTGTGAGGAGTTTCCTCTAATGCTGATGGTACGCGGGTGAGGTTTGTCTCTAGAGGGATTTATGATTGGGATCCACGGATACGTGGCACCAAAAAGGCACTACCAGTAGGAGCACTAGGTCCCCAGGAATCAGCTGTGTGTTCTTTCCTTCAGAGGGCATTGATGTGTCGGGTAGCAGCGGCAAGGTAGGGCTCACACTCTAACTCTAAATGTTTCTGGTAATGCACTCGACACCAAGTTTTGGACAAGAGTATGGCGCGGGTCGCTGTGGAACCCTGAGAGTTAACCTCAACCCTCAATTTTTCTTCTAGGTCTTCTCTGAGAAACTATGGGGTCCTCCCCGGGGGTGAAATCAAATGTTAATATCTCATGGGGTTTATACACTCTGGGGGAAGTCTCAGAGAAGGGGACTTCATTCACCCTCCCCACTTTGGTGAGGGTTTGTTTCATCTAGGGCTCACTTTCAACCTGGATCTCGTTAGATTCTCCCTCCCAGGGGAGCCACAAGTGGGAAAAGTTGGTCAAGAAATACCCGTTCAGGGACTTGGACCAATTCTGACTTAGTAACATCCCATAAGTCTCTAGGATGTCCACCACTTGGATGTCGATTGTGCTGGCTATCCTGGAGTCCTGGATGAGTTGAATCCAGACATTTTTCAGTTCACCCACCATTTTTACAATAGTTTTATCTAGTTAGATTACTGCACCGTTAGACAAGGTGGGTCAGAATCTGAGCTTCTGGCATATGGATAAGGGCATGATATTTCCTGAATCCCTGGAATCTACTAGGTAGTTGTGTATATTCTTTCCTTGAATGTTCAAGCCCAACAGGAAGGGAGGATCTTCAGTGTTTCCCCGGAAGACAGCTGCATTGGCATCCTCAAAAGAGACAGTCTTGGGAGGGGGATTGACGGCTTTTGGGTTTTCTGAGAGCCTCAGAAGGGACTTCTTCTACTCGGGATAGTTCAACAAAACCTCCATCAAGGTCATGGAGGTGGTGGTTTGTTCTAACACCTTTGTAATGTCAAATCTTCCTCCCGGGAATTGGTGGCTTCCCTCGGCTGGGTCCTTAGCTTGGTTAGAGCCAAAGCCTTTTGGAGGGATGGACCGATCAGTTGTGTTGTCTCGGGGAGGGGTATCTTTGGAAAGCATGGATGTGTAAACTAGTCCTTTACCAGCCTGACTCTGAGTGTTGTAGGGAGTCCATGGGTTAGTGAAGCCATTGGCCTCAAAGGTCGGAGTAGATTCATCAAAGAACCCCTGTAATTTAGGTTCCTCTTTGTCTTCTTTATCTACTCCAAAGAAGACGGTCTCATAGGTGAAGGCACCATGAGTGGGCTCTTGTATAGGAGGCTCTGGGGGAGTAGAATCAGAAGCTTTTTGTCTGTCCAACTGTGAAGTCATGATGACTTTCTCGAGCGTGGCATAGTTTACCTCATTGTGGGAGCCTATGTCATGCAATCTACACCAGTTGGTCATGGGCTAGAAGTCTGCAACTAGTGTGAAATGGGACGGTCCAGCACCACCTTGATTGGTGCTTTGGTTCAGAGGTGGACCTCTGGTACTAGCATTATTATTCCATTGTTGTTGGTTGGGTCGTGGCCTGTTGTTTTAATTCCTTCTTCCAGCATTGTTATTTCGTTAGCTGGAGAAAATGATCCCTCTCTAAGAATTAGTGTTATGGGATGCCAGAGACACTGCCTTCAACTGACCCATCTCCACAGTTAGTGTAGACAACATTTGTTGGAGGGACTCAACCCCGGCGGTCAACTAGGTATTCGCGTCACAATGTGACGGCTATTGTTGTTGGTTTTCTGGGAAAGCAACAGTATTTGTCGGAGTCAAGGGCGGCAATCCTCCAGCTGCGGATGACTAGAAGAAAGGCTCTCTAGGCGGTTGTGTTTGTGGTTGTTTCATTTGTTGCTGCTGGTTCCAGGAAAAAAATTCCAGGACCGGTGTTGTCTGGGTTTGAGAGGGATATACGTACCGGGCCTGCTGGTCTATCGGTGGTGGCAGAGGATTCATGGTCATTATAGGGGAACCCATTGCCTGATTGGGGTTATATTCTCTGGTGTAAGAAGTTTCACTGGGTATCATGTTGAATGGCATGCTATGCCCAATCCCGCTCAGGGATTTGTTAAGACCACGGGACAATTCCAAAGCTAGGTTGTAAACTTTCACTAAAGTATCCTGGTCACCAGGGGCGGTAGTTCTCCAGAGGAGAGTGACAAAAAAGGGGTCCATCGCATTGAGGTAGGTCTGGATAGCGACATCCATGGATGGGATAAAAGGACCTGTGCACTGTTTCAAGGCATGTTGGAACCAGTGATTAAATGCTGCAAGGGGTTCATTTGGTTCCTTCCTGATAGAAATGAACTCACTGTGGTACCATGTTGGGTCCACGTTTACGCAAAAGGTGGCAAGGAAGGCATCCTCCATGTCTTTCCAACTATTGATGGAGTTAACATGAAGGTTAAGGTACTAGTTCAGTTTGTTTTATCCCAGGGATAGAGGGAACATCCGGGTCACAACGTCTTGATGTTGGATCTGGTGTCAGTTCATGGCATCTTTGTATGCCTATAGATGCTCCTCTATGGTCTACGAGCCTAAGTGCTCATATCAGGGACAAATCTTTTATGGGTGCGAAGGTAGATCATTGGCTGCACCCAGAAAAGTTCCCATCAGGGACCCAGTATTTCCAAAATATGCAGCCATCGAGGGCGTTAGGTTTTGACTAGGTTGAGCATTAATTCTTGAGGTTGTCTGGGGGACTTGGGTATTCTGAGATGTGCTAGATCCCCAAACAATGGTGGCTGACTTGGCTTTCAGGGTCCGTCTCTTTCGAGCGAAAGGCTCAGGTTCAACAAACCTTCTGGGTTTGGGGGTTGATCTAAGGACTCTTTCAAATCTCGCTGGTGAAAATGATACAATCCCACTGAATGCTTGACTCCTAAAACTATGGCTTGGGGAACTCTCAGGCAGTGTAAAATCAAAATCTTCAGAGGGGGATGAGTTCATGCCCTCCTTCAAGCACTAGTTTTTGTTGACACTGGGTACCGGCCAACTTTGCCTGTAAAGGTTGTCCAGAGAAATGAGATTCTCTGGGCCTTCATGCACGTGAGAGTCGGATCTCAACAGTGTGGAAGCTTAGTTGGGAATGTGACTATTTTGTTTGGGGGGATAGCTAGTTATCTAGACTCATCTTCTCTGGGGATTTCGTTAGGTTGGGTTTCCTGCAAGCGTGCATTTACTTAACAAATAAACTTCAAAAGATATTACAAAGTTAAGAGTATTTCATCTACCTATAGTTATAGTAAACATTCAAAACATCGATAATGCTCTAACACACTACACTAAATACTGAAGAAATACAGAACCATCAGCTCATATTTAATCAATAGTGAAGGAAAAGAAGGTCATTAATCTACTTGAAGTATTAGCACAAAGGACATAAAGAACACAGAGCATAAAATACCATTAATGAAAGATCAGAATGCTAACAACGTAATTGATAGAAGCTTCCTTCTTCATTAACATATTTTCTAGCAAGCACTGGTGCATATTACAATGGTGGCTCCAAGGGAGCATCTATCTACTAAAATATTTTTAAAACTAACGAGCATTGAGCTCTGCAACTTAGAACTAAGAAAAACCAGATTGCTATTAGCTATGGACTGCAAAATCATCAATTTTGTCGACCCTTGGAATGAAGTTGAACTTATTATTTATACACAAGTTTTGACCTAAAATTAACCTAACTTATTTTACACTTGGCAATATAATACTATTTTCTAGTGGTTGGTACTACCTGCACCACGCTGCAAAAGACCTCGAGACAGAAAAGGTCTAACATGTCAGAAGAATAAGACAAGAAGAGAGGAGTGGAAGAATCAGCCTCAAGAGGAGAGCCAATAGGAGAAGAGAAGAAATTTGATCCCCCAGGGATTGAGGCCACATGCCTCATTAATGGGAAAAGTGGCTCATTGTCTTCAATGTGCCAAGTGTTGCGTTGGAGCAGCATCTTGGGAAGACCATTTGTCAGAACCCTCTTGTTGAGCAGACGTGCCTTGTTGCGGTTACCTACCTTCTAACATCTTTATTAACCACCAGATAGTGACTGTTTGGCCCTGGGAACCGGGACATGGGTCACCATAAAGAATTCAAAAATATGGGATCCAGGGCTCCAGGATTTGGAAGCTTGCACTTCAAAGAATAAAGAATACAATGGATACATGGTTGGTGAGACTCTACAAACTCTGGAGAACTTTATTGTTCCTTATGATTTTTCCCAAGCGCCCATCACTTGGCCTATGCTTTCTCCATCCACTTCCCTAACACTGTTCCACCGACTGAAAAATAGCCTCCAGTGCTCCCTCAACATCTCCGGCCCCATTCCAGAATTCATCAACCATTTTTATGGTGTCATGCGCCTGGATCATTTTCTTGGATAGTCTGGACAACCTGCCCTGGTCAAAATCTCCAGCGGTCAGATATATGGACTTCATCCATTCATCAAACTTGCTGAGGACATAGTCCTCTGGGGTACATGTTCTGGTGGTGAAGGGATCGACTTGCGATACTCCAACCATGAATTCCTGGGATAAGCCCAAAGGGTATCGGGCCACTGTTACCTTCCCTTTCAAGGCCTTTTACAAGATCCTTGCATACCTCGATCCTAATGACAAGTCTGGAGTACTGGGCCTAGAGGGAATCATATGATTTGTCTCCCAAAATCCTCACCTCTGTGGCGACTTCTTGCCCTATGCTGTGAATTTCTTCCAGCCCGGCCTTCCATTTTTCATACTTTGCTAAATCTTGCTCCCATATAAAAGAAAAGCCATTTTCCTGGTTAAGAAAAGTGTTGACCCGATATAGGTTTGGGAGGGATGCCACTAGAAATCATCTCATGGCGGCCACTTGCTCGGTGGCCCACCCATCTACAGCCAGCGCCTTTTTCTTCATGATGCGTAGAGAATCCACATCGCCCTGCGCAAGCGACAATATGGAGGAAGGGGTTCTGGGGTGGACCTCATTCAAAGGCCGTGTAAGTTCTGCCAAAAGTGCAAGGAGATTGGCATTAGTCTCTCTTTCCTCTTGCAATCCCTCTTTGGGATTTTCAGCTATTGGCTATTGAGATGTTACCAGGAGATAAGGGCAGCATCCTCAAACTCTTGTAATGACTGGACCTGATTCTAGATAATGGATCCTTTGAAATGTGGGATCCCCAGCCCTGAGGTGAAAGTTGCCACATCTAGGGTGATGATTGTTGCTGGGTACTGTAGTGGCCAGGGATCCAAAAGTAGGATGGTCCAAGTTGGTGCATTGTATAATGTTGCCAGCTGGAGAATTAACTCTAGCGATTGCACCAAGCAAGGGAAGTTTGCTGCCTTAATGATGTCAGAGGCGGCTATTTGAGTGGCCAGATTGTCTCCAATGACCTTCAACCTGTAAATGGCTTGAGTCAAGCCTTGCATTTCCACCCAAGGTCCAGGCCCTGTGTTCCTCATTTCTTAAACTCTGGACTCTATCTTTGATCCCATAAGGGCTCCCTCCTTTAGATATTTGGAGGTCAGGGGCAGCTTTTCCAGCATCTTTTTGGCCTTGGTTTTGGTGGCCGCCCGAGTGGAAGTAGTAGGCAACTCTGGGCTAGAAGGAGGGGTGATTACTTTAGACATCATTGATCAACTTATCCGCAACCTGCAAGAATGGAGAGCCGTTAGAATATGGTATACATAAAGAACCTTAAAACTCAGGGAAAATCATCACTACCCTGCATATGTTCAATAAGTGTTACCATACATCAAAAATCTTAGAATATTTTAAAATACATGTGAATAGGACCCCGGTGGATTGAACCAAATGACAAGGGGAAACACAGGATACGGGGTTGCTTGGGTCCAAGAGTCCAGATGAACTAGCCGTTATGATGCCAATGTGACCAAAGGGAAACCGTACTCGGCTCACATGGTCACATGACAGGTGATATAAAGGCCTTAATGGTGACAAGTGGGCTAACACAAGGTAAAATGAATACCAGATGGGACATGGTTTGAATGCCCGCTTGTGGGAATTTAATCCTGCCATTAAGGTGATGAGATAGAGGAGAGAGAAAGTTGCCATGGCTCAAACCAGTGAGGTGCCGAGTTTGAACCGTGGTGACTCTGTCTCGACGAGCCTGGCCTAGTGAGTGAAAACACATGATAGGGTGCATGAAACTCACCCACTCAAAAGGATATACAATATATATACATAAAAATATAGAGGACCGAAGGCCGAAACATATACACACCAAAAATATAGCATTTACAAGCTTTTTACAGATGTAAATAACATTTACATACATAGACAAACTAACCAAAGACAATATACATCATACACATAAATTTATAGCTGCACAAAGGGCGGACCACCCTCTGCCAGAGCCAACCCACCAACAGTAGGCAAACCAAAAAAAAAATAAGAAAACAAAAATGATGAAGACAAAGACAAAACGAAGCAAAAACCAGCAAGAACGAAAAGCAAGGAACCAGAGAACAACCTACCTGGAAACACGAGAGGAAGCAAGGGAGAAAAGCACCAGGAGTGCTTCTGCAACAAATCTCAACCTTTGAATGATCACTAACCAGCACTAAGAATCAGCTTGTATCAACCACTAATCATAGAGTAATTCGTAGCCTAATCGCAGTTTAGTTGCCTAAGAATCACTCTGAAAGCTCTAAGTGTTTTAATCATGGTAACTATAAAAGTGGCATGTAATTCTTATTTATACCCAAGGTAAAATCAAGTTACCCTTTTCTCCGCAAACTCTGGAACAAGCAAACCTCTGGACTCCAGGGCCGGGGATTCCATGCAACCATATCTACTCGTGAGGAGTAGACATCGTGGCGGAGAATCCCGAAGTCTGGAATCTGGCTCTGGAAAGAAAAAACTCTAGGACCGGGTCCCAAAGACACAAGAAGACAAAACAAAAGAAAACAAACCTCGTGGGAGGGAAAGCCCGGAGAAGGAAACAAAGAAAAAAAAGACAAGGCAAGAGCCAAAGTGAAAAGTGGGGACCCAACATTTTTCCCACAAAATGTAGGGATGGGTATGCAGGGCATAACAAACATGAATGATATTATTATAATATGTAGGCTGATGCAGCCTTGTAGTCAACTTACTGACCAGTAGACAAGGGTCTGACCCCTAGTCTCTTTCTCAAGTATTCAAATGCTTCCTTGGGTAGTGGCTTGGTGAAGACATCGACCAATTGTTCCTTCGATTGCACATACTCAAGTATCACCTCCTTTTCCTCAACTTGTTCTCTTAAATAATGATACTTGATGGCAATATGCTTTGTTTTAGCATGCATGACTAGATTCTTGGAAATGTTTATTGCACTTGTATTATCATAATAGATAATTACTGGTTCTAAAATTTTCATATGC
>MU227304.1:721864-777316 GCA_018584345.1 Thuja plicata
ATGTTAGCATCAGTATCTTCCTTCAAATAAAGATTATTGTTTTCACTAGTCCTTACAAATCCAATACTTATAAGATAGGAATGAATTCTTTCATACCAGGCTCAGGGTGCTTGTTTCAATCCATACATGGATTTGTGTAGTCTACATACCATGTCCCTCTTGTCTGGATCAACAAACCCTTCTGGTTGTTCAATGTATACCTCTTCTTCAAGTATTCCATTTAGCAATGCAAACTTGACATCCATTTGATATACCTTGAATCCTTCTAGCCTAGCAATAGGTGCAAAGGTTTCTCCATAGTCAATTCCTTCTTCTTGTGCATACCTCTTGCATACTAGTCTTTCTTTATTTCTTGTGACTTCTCCATTCTCATTCATCTTATTCTTGAATATCCATTTTGTACCAGTAACATTCTTGTCATCTAGTCTCGGTACAAGTGTCTATGTCTTGTTTTTCTCTATCTCTCAATCTCTTCATTCATAGCACTTATCCATTCATCATTATCTAGTGCAGCATTGAGATATTTGGGCTCATAATCACAAATAAGACATCTTGTTTTTAGAGACTTACTTATGGTTCTCAAACCAGCCTTCTTTTCTCCTATGATCTAGTTTTGTGGATGGTTCCTTTTGATATATCTGGCAAGTACAGGTTCAGCTATATGTCTATCAGCTTGATCATCATTTTTTTCTTCATTCTGTTCTCCATCACTTTGTGCATCATCTTGAGCAATATTCTAATCGTCAGTATTTGTAGCCTGATGCTCATGTGCAATGATCTATTGCTTGGGAGCTCTACATTGTTGGTTGAGTAGAGTGTCAGGTTCCTCATTGTAAGTAAACCTATTGTAGTCCTCTCATTCTTTAGTGCTTTCCTTTTCATTTTTCTCTGCAAATTCATCTATCTTTACATTTGCACTTTCAACAATTTTGTTAGAGGCTTTGTTTAGACATTTATAAGCCTTGCTCTTGGTAGAATACCCTAGAAAAATTCCTTCATCACTCTTGGAGTCAATTTTTCCATTTCTATCATCTTTTAAGATATAACACTGACTTCCAAAATTTTTGAAATAACTTACATTTGGTGTGTATCCATACCATAGCTCATAAGGTGTCTTTTTGGTGTCTTTCTTCAATTGTACTATGTTCTATGTGTAAACAATAGTATTGACAGCTTCTCTCCAGAAGGTTTGGGTGATGCCTTTCTCTATCATCAGTGTCCTTGCACAATCAACTATGGATTTGTTCCTTCTTTCATCAATTCCATTCTGTTGTGGTGTTCTTGGTGCAGAGACCTGTCTTTTGATTCCATGCTCATTACAAAATTTAGTGAATTCATTTGAAATAAATTCCCCTCCTCTATCTGACCTTAAGCATTTTAACTCCTTATCACTTTGCTTTTCAACCATTGCCTTATACCATTTAAACATCTTAAATGCTTCTAATTTATCTTTCAGAAACATGACTATCATCATTCTAGAGTAATCGTCAACAAAGAAAATAAAATATTTATCTCCATAATAACTCTTTGTCCTCATAGGTCCACATAAATCAGTATGGACTAATTCTACAATTGCATCAGATGTATGGGTTTACTTTTAAAACTATACTTTGTCATTTTACTTTTTTGTCAATTCTTACACATGATGTTGTCGGGCTTGGTCATCATCGGTAAGCCTCTGACATTTCTCTTTTTACTAATCTTTATCATGTTGTCAAATTTCACATGACACAATCTTTTGTGCCACAGCCATATGTCTTCATTTGTAGCAATCAAACAAGTGGTGTCAGTATCATTCAAATAGAATAATTTACCCTTTGCCTGCTCACCGGTACCAATCAAATTTCTTGATTTATTAAAGATCTTTGCCTTCTTATTTTCAAATGCTACTTTGTGACCTAAATTATTCAACTGAAAAACACTCAATAGATTATTATTCAATCCATTTACCCAATAAGCATTTTTACATTTTATCTATTTATTCAACATTATAGTTCCTCTACATTCAAATGGACAAGCTGTGTCATTATCCATTCTTACTGAACCACCTTTATAGTATTCAAAAGTCTCAAACTTTTGCTTATCACTGGTCATATGGTGAGTGCAGCCACTATCTATGATCCAGACATCATTTTTACTAACCTTAGATATGAGTGAAGTTTCTACATACCTTTCTTCATCATCATCTAAATCATCTTTTACTGCCACAAACACCATCTTTATGTATTCATCAGATTCGGTGTCAGTATCATCATCTTTGCATTTTTCTAGGTAACTGGCCTTCTTTCCTTTTTCCTTGTAGTCTTGGCTATCTCTTCTTTCTGATTGTCAATAGCTTTTGTAATCACCTCTGTCATACTTCTTTTCAAATGATCTGTCATTACTTCTGTCATCTTTTCTTCTGTTAGTACATCTTGTAGCAAAGTGTCCAATCTTTTTACAATTAAAACAAACAAGTGGTAATTTACCTTTGCCTCTCTGCATTCTTCTAGCCATAAGTGCTTCAATTTCATCAAGATCATCTTCTTCACTTTCACTATCACTATCTTTTCTCATGGTATTTTTATGACTTGATTTACTTATTCTCATAGAAGTTTTGAATCCAGACTCTATGCTTGGTAAAACACTATTATCAAAGTTGTTCATCTAAAATGAAATTAGTCTTCCAATCAAACTGTCTAGAGTAACATTGCTATTTGCTACTACTCTCATTTCTTGAATGACAGATACTCTAATAGCATAAGTGGGCAATAAGGTTCTTAGAAGTTTACTTACCACTGTATCTTCTTCTAGTACACCTCCAACTCATCAGATAGCATTGACTACCTCTTTGATTCTTGTGTTATACTGTGTGATGTTTTCACCTTCTTTCATTTTGATATCATCAAAATTTCCTCTAAGGCTTTCTTCCTTGGCTCTCAAAACATTTTTTTCACCACCATGTACAAACATCAATTTGTCCCACATCTTCTTTGCAGTCTTGCAAGTTTTTACATCTTCAAATTCAGCATCGGAGAGTGAGGAAACAAGCTCTATCATCATGCAGTTGTGCTCATGCTTCTCTCTTAGTTTTTCAACTGTTGGTGCTCCTATGGGCAACACATATTCAGCATCTAAGTATTGAGTAACATCATTACCAATGCCTAATAAGTGGAGTCTTATTCTTCTCTACCATGAAGCAAAATTATATTTTTTCAACTTGGGCACATCTCGTCTATTCATCTTGTGATCTTTAGCTTACGTCTTGAAATCTTTCTTTCTAAGCACACAAGCTCTGATACCAATTGTTAGTAATAACTAAGAGGGGGGGTGAATCAATGGCCTCAAAATTAATCCTTTAATCAACCCTTAAAACTCATAACCACTAATTATGTCTCAAGTTATCTTTTGTCCTACAAGATGTATGCCTTGAAATACTTTTATCAATTTTCTACTTGTTGGGTTGCTTTCTTAATCTCTCTTCTGTATGTTTACCGATAAGCAGTCATCTATTTACTGAAACATAGTAAATATGCAGAGTATACCAATCAATCCATAATTAACTATGTAAGATACAAAATAGGAAAGAAATGAATCATACACACATAACACATGGATTTTTAACGTGGAAACCCTGTTAAGGGAAAAAACTACTAGGAACACTACCCCAAATTTTCACTCTTCTAAAGTGAGCTCTGTTAGGAGCCAACCTTGTTAAAGGTTACAAACACACTGTTAGGTGTGACCTTGTTAGAGGATTTAGAAATAGTTTGTCAACTAGTATCTTGCATCTAATGCTATCATCCTTGATCAAACACTCACTTGGCCTGTCAATAGGTATCGGGCATATCCAATGCTACTTTTATGATTAAACTTTTTTATACTCCTTGGGATGTATCTCAATTGAAAAAGACTTTTAAGTCCTGATCAGTTAAAAGTATTTTATGCTTCAATGGTTAAACTGAAACACTAATGATCTGTTCATACATACAACTCAATTTCATATTTTTAGATCTATTGTAAGTCCATTACCTCGCTAATCAATATAATCACTTATACCTTTGCTCCACAATGTTCTGCTCTATGATTCTTGTCTCAATGTTCATCAGTGTCTGCAGAATCTAGCTCTTTCCTCAGGTTGTTGATCAGGACTAAATGAAGACTTTCTTCTCCTTCAGATTTTCTTTAGCATCTTTTCTCTATTCTCTTGTTCACCCCACAATTCGTAATGAATTGAGTTTGTCTCTATATAGACATGATTTCCCCTTTTCTTGGCTTTCTTGATTCTTGGCGTGTTCCACAATTCTCGCCAATAGATTTAAAGAAAACTCTTAATTTATCTCATAGAGATCTTCTTGCCAACTAGACAAATCAGCTTTAAATCACTTACTAATCTCCGGCTTTATTTGGATGATTGAAATAATGATAAGTATCCTTTAATTCTATCTTTAGCTTCTTGAGAGCTAAGCATTTTGTCATTTTCTAAACTCTCTATTCTATCGGTCAACACTTCACTTAGTCATCGGTGATGACTAACTGTTCCTTCGGTGTGACTTCAGTTGTCATCGGGATCTCCGTCCTTGTCTTCTTCGCCGGGCAACACTGAAATTCTTTCTGTCAGGTTACTCTTTGTTTTTCTCATCGGGCAACACTGTAACTCTGCTCGTCGGGTAACACTGTGACTCTGCTCTTTTACTCTGACCGTCGGTGTGCACTCCGTTGGTGTATGCAGTCACTTAGTGAATACTTGACTTGTATGCATTACTGATAGCATAGTCTTGATTCATCGATTCTTTGAAGTCTTTGGCAGTATTTTCATGGCCATATAGATTATATCAAGTTGACATCAATGACAATATAATATATTAACTGATTTAATTCCTTGCATGATCATCAACTTAATATCTTCAAACATTCAATCAGTTACATGTCATCACGATCCTGTTTTCACAAGATGCGACCAAACTCAAAGACCTCCAAAATTTATAGCATGTGATGCAAAATTAAAAAATGGGATGTGATCCTAAATTAATAGGGTGTGATTCAAGATTTTGGGTAAAAGATGGATGCGATATGGGATGAACCGGACAAGACCCAGGACACGGGGTGCGACGCAGAATAGAAATCTTCATATCTACTACACAATTTGACAAAAAATGGAAACATAAAACATGAAAAGGTAGGTATTGATGTACTCACCGACGGTGCGTACTCGGTTGGCCATTGATGTCAACATGAAAGCTCAAATCGATGTTTTGCTACAGGGACCACCATCTTCTCTGCAAAGCTCTAGATTTACTGAGGGTAAAAGTGAAAATGAATGAGTAGATAGTGAATTTTGAGATATATATTGACCTTTTTAAGCTATTTAGGATCTCCAAAAGTCCTCCTAGACTATCAACATTCAATTTTGTTCTTTTCTGATCAATCAAGAATGAAATCAAAAGCGCATACGATGTTTTACACAGTATAGTAAAAATTTTACGACAGTCTCCAAAAATGTAGAATTGCTCCATATATTCTTAAAATGATTCGCAGGCTTTACGCAATCAGTTTTCGAGGTTCTAAATCAACAAATTGCACATTATTCATCAAAATCTTGGACTTACATCATTTTATCAGAACATTTTCAAGGTAGTTAACTTGGTACAATTGTGTTTTCTCTTAACACACCTTCGCTTCATCACCTTTTCTAATTGATTCTTTCTTGATTCAATTGACTTGTTCAAGTGATATATCATTCTACAAAGGGATTTTATTCTTTTTCCTTCAATTTCATTCTCGAGGGGGCATGATCACACATAAAATCATTCAAATTCTTGCTTAAAAAGCAACAAAATGACTTCATCATCAAAAGACTAAGGGCATGGCAGTTTTCCTTTATCAAGTCAGGACTGTTGGATAGAAGGCTTTGGTGCTCACAGGATAGATATCTATGTCTACATATTCTCAAATCCTTATTAAGCTCCTGGCAGCTTTCTACTGACCTTCGTTTGATCAAGTTTGGAGTCAGTATTATCAATTCTCATTCGATCAAGTTTAGAATTGGTATCTTTAAGATCTTTGTTTTAATTGACCTTTGTTCGATCAAGTTCAAAGTCAATACTATCAGTTTTAGTTCAATCAAGTGCGAGACTGATCTCATCAAACATTTTGTTCAATCAAGGGTGGAATTCTCAAACTTTCTGAAGTCAACATTAAACATTCCTTGAATCAATGCACTGCTCATACATAAATTCAAAGAGGGGAAAATGTAACCACCCTAATTTGGTCTACTTTGACCATAGACCCTATTTTCCCTAAGTGTGATCATACCCCTAATTATATCAAGACAATTCTTCAATTAATTGGCATAAATAATTTAAATCAAATTTAATTTTCTAGTGATCTTATCACTAATTTACATTAGTTGTCTTAGCCAATTAAATCAAATCAAATCAATTAAATCAAAAGAATTAAATACATGGCTAAGGTAATTAATTAAAAGGAATTAAATAAATTCCCTAATTACAACTCCTCACTTGTAAAATGGAAAGTCAATCCATTAGCCAATAAGAGTTAAATCACTTGGATCACCAAAGATTCAATCTCCACCTCTCTTCACCATTCAATACTAATCTCTCGTTCCTCAAATTCTTCTATAAAAGGAATGAATTTTGAGCTCAATGGGCCCATAATTCTTAGAATTTCATTTACATCCTTATGTTGCTATGATTTCTAACAATCTAAGTGCTTTTCTAGTTCATATTTGCATAGTAATTACATAATTTATCTTTCAAGCTCTAAAATGAAGTTTGTTTGAGCATTAGCTTGCATTCTTTAAATCTTCCATTCTAAGCATGAATGTGTCACTAATTTATGCATAATCTGAGGGAAAAATATAGCATATTTCATACTCTTCTTACATATGGAGCAATATGTCAATTTTAGTGATGTATATGTGCTTTTCCTTTTTTATTTCATGTTTATCTCACTAATGCAATGACATATTGAAGTGTTTGTGAGCAGCTTGCAGATCCACAAAATACACACATAGTGGCAGATCATGGGTAATTCATATATCCATCTTTAGTCTAGTAATTCCTCTAGGAGAAACCATTTTCAGAGAAAATCCCTACCAATATGCACCCATTTCCTATGTCGCGTCATTTTCTTAGCATTTAGATTCAAAATAAAAGGTTGCATGGACACATTCTAGCCTGGCTGGAGAAGCTTGGGTAAATCCCTTGGTCATGGGGTCCCCACACCAATTTTTTCAAAGACAACAACCTGACCGTTGTCCCCCAGGAAATCTTATTTGAAAATTTTCCTTAACAACATCATCATATCCACCTTGTATCCTCCAAGGTCTAGAAGAAATGCCCAAAACTGGGACATAATGCCCTTATTAACTCGGTATCTATCAGCATTTTGTAGAAAATCGCATCCCGATTCCCAACACCATCCTCAGACTCATTTGTAAACACTCTAAACTGCTTACAAACTGATGTCAGGAATGGGTCTAAGACCAGGCCCAAAAAGGCCTTCTGGTCCTCCTCAGATGTGCTTCTCAAATGTATAGGAGTGTTTATCTTCGAATTTATCAAAATATCAGAATATACACCCTAAAGACCTAAACCAAAGGCAGACTTTCAACCAGCATCAACTCCTACACTTGAGCTACAAAAGGATAATTGAAGAAGAAAGAAGCGTAGATCGTCTATAAATGCCCTTAATTCCTTCTCTAACCTTATTAATTCCTTTGTCCTTTAAAATTCTCTAAATATTCTATATGAAATACCCACCCCTCTGCTACCATTTCATTTTAGGATGCCAAAGTCCTTTAGACCACTTTTCATGTGTATGTTAGATCTTTAGTTGCATTTGATGATGTTTTAATATTATTATAATATTTATGGATGATACAGAACATTGATACTTTGAGTATTTGATTTATATCATGATGTTAGATAGATTATGATGATTATTTGTATATGATGATGTTATGTATATTACAATTTTTTTACTAACTACATACTTGCATGTATATGGTTGGCATGTATGTTTTATATCTCTGGCTGATGTTCCTGATATGGTGAGGGATGGAGACGTAGTTACTTGATTGCGAGATCCACACAATCGATCAATCCCTACCATTGTTTTTTACATACACACACAACTTTATGATGTAGGTTTGCAGGTACTGGGCATCACCTCCCTGAATTGTCAGGATGAGCATGCCCTATTGCATTATCTCAATGGTAAGAGAGGGGAGATAACATTCAGGCCTAAATCCTAGCATAATCCCTCATTTGTTCTGAAATAGTGGACAAGTATCTAGTTGACTATCTAACAGGAAATTCTAGATTGCTGATCCCTTTGGGGGGTTAATAGTGGTCAAGATTCTTTCCTTAGTGTTAGAGTCCAGATATTTAGATTTGAGAATTTTAACCCATAGACTGTGTGGTTGGATACACATCTACCAAACCAGTTTGGCTGCCAGAGCTACATTCATTTTCCTCCAATCCTTTAGGCCAACACCACCTTTGGTTTTTTTCTTACATATTTTTTCCATGCAAGTAAGGGCCATTTCTCACCTTCCTCAGCTCCATTCCAAAAGAACTTTCTCATTTTTTTGAGATAACTTCCAGCACCTTATGTGGGATTTTAAAGCAACTCATGGAATAAATGGGGATTAATGGAGATTAATTAGATATCTAATTAATGGAGATTAATTAAATACCTATATTTATTAAAAGGGATTTAATTAAAAGTCTAAAGATAAAGTTTGAAGATTTAATTAAATATTATGTCTAAATAGAAATTAAAATGCATATTTAATATAAATAAATTATGAATATGCTACAAATATTATTCCTAATTAAAAATAACATTGTAATTGCATTTAAATAATAATAATAATAAATTGAATTTTAATTCTAATTAAAAATTGAGCTTTGTGGAGAATTAATTATTTAATTAAAAACAAAAAAAAAGAGAGAAGAAAAGAAATAAAAGATATATATATATATATAATACTTAATTTGGGAAAAGAAAATAAATAAATAAATAATATTTATTTATTTAATATTAAATGAAGAAAGAGAAAATAAATTGTGTATTTCTTTCTTTTAAATTTAATAAATAAGTAAATTGATTTTATTTTAAAAAAATAAGAAGAAAAACAAAGAAAACATTTTTTATCTTTTTTTAGGGTTAAGTATTTTAGAAAGTCCTAGAAACCCTAGTTGAATAGTTTTTATTTTATTAGAGTTTTTTTTAGTCATTTAGAAAAAAGGAGGAGACAGATTTTTTTATAACAAAAGTTTTAGGAGACAGGTTATAGGTTTTGCAGGGAGATGTTCAAGTTAAAGAATATATTTTTATAGCTTGGGAGTGAAGTATGTTTCTTCTTCTTCTTCTTCTTCTTAGCAAGTCTAACTGGCATTTTCAAGGTAGAAGTTTCTGAATCTTTTTGCAGTTTTTGTTTGAAAGATTGTTTTCTCCGTGCTTGCTTAATTGTGATTTGATTTTGAGATTAATGTTCTTTTGATTTATAAAAATTTATACAGATGATTAGGGTGTTCTTGTGAGTTATGTTTATGGCATGTCTGGTATTCTGTAAGAATTTGTGGAAACCCTATGAGAGAATGATTTTAAAAAGGATACATTTGTGTTGTATATCCATTAAGGTTTTACCAAATTATACAAATTTAGTTTCATAAGTTTAAATTGAATGGAGGAATCCTTTATTATGAGCTGTGTATTATAGATATCTATATATAAGGATATGAGTTTGAAAACATACATGTTTGGATTAGGGTTATGAAGAGTTAGGGTAGGGAATAATTTTCATTTTAGATGTCACTTTAAAAATATAAAGACACTTTAAGATACCCATTTGAATTTTATTTAATATATGACAAAATAAATAGGGTTCCTTTGTACGAAAAGGGTCAAATATTGGCTGTTATAGTGAAATTAGGCCTATTTGAGCTTGATTTTTCAATCGGAGCCTGACAAACATTCATCCATAACTTTTTATAATGACATAATTAGGAAAATATTTTCAGTGATATTTTAACTAATACTGTTATACATGTTTTCACTAATTTTTATGATGATCCAATGGTGCAAAACAAAGTTATGGTCTTTTACCAAACTAGTAACCTTCGTTCCCGAACAGGACTGTTACAAAGATTTAATTTTTACACCATTTAAATGACCTTATCTTTAGGACTGAAAAGAATGAAAAATATGTGAAATTAAATTATCTTTCCAATGGTGCAAAATAAAGTCATGGTCTTTTTACTAGGTATGTGTGGAATCATGCAGAGTCTGCGAATCTACAGACAAGTTGGCAACTAATTAAGGAATTATTCTCTCGATGTGATGTTTTATTAATTAGATCAATTATCATTTGGCATTGGCCCAACATGACGAGTCACAACTCAGGAAACATGACTATTAATAGAACGTGAATTTTTAAGGGATTGAAATATTATCAATAAAATATATATTTTCCCTTAAATAATGAAATATTAGCCAATAAAATTCTTCAATTTTCAAACGGTAGAAAAAATTCGCCACTACAATTAAATATTTTTTCTTTTACAGTAAAACTTTTCGCCCATACACTTAAATAATTTTTCCTTTAACGACAAAACTTTCACCTAATACATTATATATTTCCCCCAACAAAAATATCATATTTGCCAAGATTTTCTAGAATTTTTGTATGTTAGAAAAAAATTTGCCAATACAAAGTAATATTTTTTTCTTTTAAGTTAAATTTTTTTGCCACCATTACAAAAAATTCCCCCCAAAATAATGTTGGATTCGCCAGGATTTTAAACTTTTTCCCAGGGTGGGGTTTATTAAAGTTATTGCTGCTGTACATAGCATCCAGATTCACTTTTGATATGAATCCTTCCAATTGTTCAATTTAAACTTCTTCTTTTAGTTCTCCATTTAGAAATGTCGACTTACATCCATATGATAAACCTTGAAGTTCTTAAATACTGCAAATGCAAGAAATATCTAAATCGCTTCCATGCACGAAACAAGGGCATAAGTCTCATCAAAATCTATGCCTTCAATCCGAGTATAACCTTTGCAAAATAGTCTTGCTTTATTCCTTATGACCTAACCATCCCATTTTTTGCTAATCACATTTTTGTCAACCGGTCTAGGAACAAGTTCCCAAGTTTGATTCTTCTCTATCTGATCAAGCTCTTCTTTCATTGGTCTCAACCAATTTTGATCCTTACATGCTTCTTCTACAATTTTAGGTTCAAATTTTTTAAGTAAACACAAAAAATTGTTCTCTTGTGTTTGTCTATTGATAATCTAATTTTTAGAATAATTTCTCTGTACATACATTGGTGTCTTTGTTGTAGATATTGAAGCCTGCACTGTCTCTTCCTTTTCTTTCTTGTCTTCATTTTTTTTGTCTTCTACATCAGATATATATTCAAGATGTTTCTCATGAGTTTTCTGAAATTATTCATCAACCTTTACATTCGCACTTTCAACACTCTTATTTAGTCTCTTATTGTAACACCGATACACTTTTCTCTTTGTATAATATCCCATTAATATACCTTCATCGGCTCTATTGTCAAACTTGCCAAGATTTTCCTCATCTTTCTGAATATAGCATCTTCTTTCAAAAATTTAGAAATATTTCATTGTAGGTGCTCTCCCATGCCATAGCTTGTATGATGTCTTGTCATACTTCTTTCAATATAGAGCTCAATTAAGAGTATACACACTAGTATGAACTACTCCTCTCTAGTAAACTTCTGGTAAACTTACTTCCTTCATCATTGTCCCTGTTGCTTCTTGAATAGTCTTACTCATCATTTCCACTACACCATTTTGTTGTGGTGTTCTAGCCATAAAAAATTGTCTTCTAATGTTATGCTTCTCACAGAATTTCTCAAACTCATTAGAATTGAATTATCCTCCTTTGTCAATCTCAAACATTTAATCTTTCTACCACATTCATTCTCAACTCTACCTTTAAAAATCTCGGTTTCTCAAATGCTTTTGATTTCTCTCTTAGAAATGCCACCCAAGTCAATCTGAAATAATTACCAACAAAAAGTATAAAGTACCTCTCACCTTGTAGACTTCTTGTTCTGGTAGGGACCACAT
This sequence comes from Thuja plicata, assembly GCA_018584345.1. Taxonomy (NCBI): domain Eukaryota; kingdom Viridiplantae; phylum Streptophyta; class Pinopsida; order Cupressales; family Cupressaceae; genus Thuja; species Thuja plicata. The sequence continues at coordinate 733,982 of MU227304.1, forward strand.
AGATCATTGTGCACTAGATCCAACAAACGGGTAGAAGAATGCACTATTAGAGCTTCATTTGTTGTGTATCTCTTAGGGAGCAGTAACACATCTCTAGAACAATGAACATATTTGATAGAAAACACAGTCAATGCAACATTGCACATTCAAAACAATGAACATCATCTTGTGAAAAACACAATAAGGTACCCAATAGAATATATTGTAAGGATTATTGAAAGATAAGCTTACTCTATTCTTCTAAAGGACCAACCATATGAAAAGTGAATCTCTCTTTTATTGGTTTTAATTATTTTCTCATTGTTTCCTATTGGACTATCATTGCTTCTCTTAAGCTCTTTGGTATTTTGAAAACCAAGTGTTTTGTCCCTTATGCACTCATGGTCCAATAATACATTGAATGTATCTTCATACATTCTTATGCTTCTTATAAAAACATATGAACTGTAAATGACTAATTTATTTTCCTTTGGGTTACTATTTTAGATCTATCATAGCAGTAACTTCCTTATTGTAAATCACTGTTATTTTCTTTAATCATTTCCTCTTATCCAACAAGAAACTAGATGATGCAATTAAGCTCTCTTTGATCTTCATTAAAATAGTGATACCTTCTAAAACAATGAGCAATCTCTAATCACTTGAAATAGTGAAAGGCAATGAAAAAGAAAATCGACCACAAGGGAATCAAATATTTTGATCCTAAATGAACGAACATCAAAAAGATGTACCAATGCATTAATCTGGACTGAAAAACCTACCTCCTACCTTGAAAAATATTTGTTCTCAACTATGAAATCTGCTCTTTTTTTTAAAGATTTGTTGTTTCCATTTTGATCGGTTTTCTTTTTCATAAAATTTGTTGTTTCCTTTGATAAAAATGCTTGCTTTAGCTGGAAATCTGTTGCTCTTGCAATGAATGGATTGTTCTTTCTCTTTGACTATCCGCCTCTTTCCATTAATTTTGTTGTTTGCTGATTGAAATGACTGATATCACTTTTGTTTCTAGTCATAAACCTTCAGTTCATTCATTAAACTTCATGTTCATCCAGCATTAATGTGTTGTTTATTCAAAGAAGACAATGTTTTCTCCCCTTTTCTCAGAAAATCACATTAGCTAGGGCTTCTTTTTTGGCCTTAACCGCCAAAGACCATACAGATTATGGAAACAATTAATGAATTTTGAAAAGATATAATCTTTAGTTCCCCTCCTAAATTGTATAAAATACCTATTTGACATCTAAAAAATAACGAGGCTCATGCAATATTAAATTGAAAGCATTTCCCTATTGAACTCTCATTTTTTACTTCTAAATGAAATAAAAGACCCCCTTTTCTTTTATCTTTTATCAATTTAACAACTTTGAATGGAGGCCTTTAGAGTGATTTTTTACTTTCTTTAAACATTAAGTCCTCAAAGTTTTGGCAAGAAGACCTAGGACCTCAAATAAAGTAATTTTGATCTTGAAGGTAAAACTTTTTATTACACTTTATAGGTTGTGGAATTATATTTAATTGAAGTGATTATAATTTTAAAGCTTTTGATATTACTTGATATTGTTTTTATTATTTATATACAAATCAATTTTCCATTGGCTTGTGATCTTTTGTAGTGTAAAATAGAAGGCTTCCTTCAAAAGATTAAAGAGGAAGAAGGTGAAGGATGTAATATATATGGGTATCTTGAGGTGAACAAAGTGGCTGACAATTTCTATTTTGCTCCAGGCAAAAGTTTCCAGCATTCAAATATGCATGTACACAATCTCTTGGCATTTCAAAAGAAGAGCTTCAATGTAAGTGCTTGATTGGCCTTGTATTTTCTTATAAAGAGTTTGTTTCATCCTCAATTTAGTTACTAGTCAGGAGATAGTTGTACTGTTCTATATAATACTAAACACGTAAGCATGGTGATTTGCAGGTCAGTGGTAAAATACATAAATTGAGTTTTGGAGCACATTTTCCTGGACCTATGAATCCTCTTGATGGGTAAGTAAGGTGGTTACAATAAAATGAATTTTCTTAAATAAGTGCAGTGTTTTCTTTGATTGGATACACTAAAGTAGTAGAACTAGATGTAGATTGAGTTAGTTTTATCTCATTTAGTTCTCTTGTAGAGTAGAACAAGGACAATAAAATGTCACTGGTAAGTATTTTATTAAGGTAGGAATACCATGTTTATCAAGGTGTTGTTGTTGTTCCCCTTTATGATCCATGAGGAATAAATTTTTTAATGCTATGAAATTTTATATCTTTTTTTAAAGCAACTTTGGTCTTGACATCCTATCCTTTTTACTTTTTTCAGGTGGTCCCAACTGTTTATATTGATATAAGAGGGAACAAAATGTTGACTTATTAGGTTAGTATAGAGTTGGAGTATCAAGTTACAACTTATACATGCACAATAGCAATAGTTAAGCAAGATGAGTACCATAACTGCAAATTTAATATGGTTACTTGTAGTTCTCAGTGACCGAACACTTCAAAGCCGCAAAAATTGGATTAAGTCGATTGCTTCCTAGCGTGTTAAATTATTTTATGATCTTTCCCCAATAAAGGTGAGCACAAGCATAATTGTAGTTTAGAATTTTCTTTTTCTCAAATGTATTAATAAATTTTGTTGTGTGTGCATACTTTAGTATCAAGTATGCTAAATATTTTATTGTGGATGTAACTATGAATACCTTTATATTTACATGTTGAATAGTAAAATGAAATGTACTACAAATTCATTGTATGCAGTTTTACTTTGACGTGACTGTGAAGTTGATAGATTTTGTTTTCTCTTTCCTTCAACTACATTGAAATCTTGTAACCTATGGAGATTCTTGGAGTTGCACCAAAAATCATTACTTGTGCAATTAAAATGAGACAAATACCCCCTATCACATGGTTTCAATGTTACCCAAAGATGCCCCCAGGGGACAACCTACTTGTCTTAGACAACGAGAATGTTTTGGGGAGTGGGATGGGATGTTTCTTCTTTCCTTGCCCTTATCTCCCCTGACACAAACATACAAATAGTAAGAAAAGAAAAGCAATAAAAAGAACATTCTGAAACAAATAAATCCCTAAATTTGGGGTCCACCAATCCCCTAAACCATGTTATGTTATGTCTATGATTGTCGGTTTACCGGAATAGAATTTGATCATTCTAAACACTAATTAGTTATCCCATAAAAGTAATCAACTACCCATAACATACTAAAGACAAAATAATAATCTATTTTATCATTAAGTTACATGTTTTCTCATGAATAAAAACATTCTTCAATGATGCCCTTCTCCTCCTGTTTGTTAAATCCTCAACTCTAAATATCTGTCCATATTCTATCAAACATAATATTCTCTGAGTATGCTTAGCCCTCTTTTATGGCTATCCTCCATGTAAAATGCATCATTGACCAGATTTTTAAAAACGGAAGCAACGGATTTTAGCGAAATTTTTAGCATTTGTTCTTATGATCTGCATAATTTGTGGTGGAAACCCACAAAAAAAATAGCATGTTTTCACCAATTTGAAAGAAAAAAAAAAGTTTGACTCTCTTTTATCTTTAATGCATTTTACATGAAGATTAGCCGCTACCCTCTTTTTATCCCACAATGATTCCTTTTCTTTGTATGTCAAACATGACATCCAATATACATTCTTATCCTCTTAGCAACATAATCAGCATTCTCCTTACTGGAATGTGAAACTAGAGCTCTGATTTCATTTTGCTATTGTGAAAATTCATATCTCTTTTACATCACAGGCACTGATTCTACATAGGCTAGACACATCAAGGATTGGTCTACACAGAGCGTTATACACTCGACGACCCGTTTTGTGCCAGAATACATCAACTGTTTACATGCGCTCCTATGTATGTTGCCAGTGCTTGTTCATTCTTCAAAGCATTCAATCAGACAATTCTCATGCAACGTTGGTGCATGCGTTCCCATTTTATTGCAAAAATCATTCCATTCAGTAAGACAAAAAGTTTAAAAGCCCTGCGCACATCCCCACATACCTTCGAGGCATTTTGTCAAAACAATTCACGACCATTGTCTCTGACCACATTTTGTATACATGGCACATCTCTGTCACTGCCTTGTCTGTGAGTTGCTCTTTTATCACTCACTTCAAGCTATAATTTATAGCAAAAAATCATCTATGATTATGCTTACACTATTCGAAGCTTCAATTTTGGCACAGATTGTGGATTTGGTGTTTACACCTGCAAATTGTATCTACTTGAACATTTCTAAGTTGTTTCAACAAATCCATTGTGTGCCCATCCAATGCCCTTGCACTCACAGTTACAATATTCGATAGGAAGTCCTCAATGCTCTCATGGATGTTTTTGTGTTGTGTTGTTCAAAGGTTTCCATATTGGCACGAAACGATACTCTACGCCTCCCCTGAAATATTTATATGCTCTATTTCTCTGTGACTCCACATTTACACCCGGTCCTTCTGTCAAACACGCCTCTGGCCCTATCGACGCCAATGGATTTCGACATAATTTGACAAATCGATGAAACATTTCTTCCTTTATTAGATCCATCATGTTTGTTCGATAAGAACATATCAGCCAGTTCGATGAGACTTTTTAGTTTCTCCTTGATATGGCATATTACTAGCACTTGCATCCAAAGGAGGTGCAAGGGGTACGCCTATAGGTGTTTGATTTGAAAGCATTATTGAATCTTTGCATAATAAAAGTAAGTGTATACAAGTGTATTGGATATTTACATGCTTAATAATTCTGAATGAATCAGCTATTAAGTTGTATTTATATATTTTGTTTTCAAACTTCATTTGTTTCAATTCTTCAAATGAGTTGTTTATTGAACTTGTTGGCTTAGACACTTAGGTATTACAATGGCAATTGTTTCTAGCTTCATGAACCAACCTGGCTTCAAAACATACCCATACTCTCCTTTGGAAATATGTTGAAATGGTACTGCAACAACTTCCAAGTGGTGGAGACTGTTTAGATTTGGGGTCATTGTAAATTTAGATATTCAAGCTCATACAATCAAGTGAAAAGCCACTTGTGCAAGATCACTCAACAAAGCATCAAATTTTGTCCGGGTGCAGATGATAAAGGCATTCTTGAAGCACAAGTGCTGACATATATTTAAGAGAGAAAAAGAAAAGCAAGGAGTAGGTCATCAATCAAATCATCCTTTGTTAAGGGATGAAGCCCCCTCCACCGCCTTCTCATTTTCAACTTACAAAGAGCCATTCATTTTTCTCGATACCTAAAAAATAACTTGTGGCCTCTACACATAATAGATCAAAGAGACCATTGAAAATTTCATTTCAAAATGAGTCTACAAGATTGTCGATGAAAACATTGCGAGATCTATCTATCCTAAAGGATTGGCATTCAATGTTGTTCACCAGCTAGATTGACAAAAAAATGGTGAAATCAATTAATGAGGCTTTGAAAGGGTGCATGGGCCCAATATTGAGGTGCGCAGAAACTTATCGAATAAAGAGATAAAATTTGTAAAGGACTCCTTCAAGTTCATATAGGATTTGTGGGTCAAAACAACAATGTCCGTAGTTTCTAATCGATGGAAGGATGCAAAAAATGACACATTGATCAATGTCATTAGACTGTCTCTAAAGGGGCAATGTTTTTGAGAGCAATGAATTGTGATGTAGAGGTGGAGGATGAAGAATTTATTGCTAACATTCTTTGTTGAAAGTCATTGAATAACTGCCACTTCCATATGTTGTGCAAGTTATAATAGACAATGCCAAAAATTGTAGGGTGGCTGAGATATTGGTTGAAGAGCATTATTCACACATTTTTAGGACACCTTGTGTTGTTCGCTCCCTCAACCTAATGCTACAAAAATTGGCAACAAAATTGATTAGATCAAACTAGTGTGTCAAGAGGCCAAAGAGATCAAAACATTCATCATCAACCACCATATATAGCAATGCATATTTAAAACATTCTCAAAATTGGACCTGCTCAAGGTAAACTAACTAATAAACATGTTTCACTTTAGTAACTTTTTTAATTTTAATTTTTGTAAAAAAAAAGTATATTGATTTTATTTTTGTGAAGGTTTGTAAGGCATTTTCCAATATGGTCATCAGCCCAAATTAGTCCATATGAAGTCAAGCTAGCACTACAAGGGCAACAGAGAACAAGAAAATGATCTTAGATGACATTTGGTGGGATTGTGTTGAGTATCTCCTTGCTTTCCATTGAGCCCATATTGAGCATGTTTCATTGTACCAAAATGGGTAGGCCTTGTTTGGGTAAGGGATATGATAGCATCAACTCCATGATTGAGAAGATGAAAGTCATCATAACTGCAAAAGAACAAGATCCTAAAGAATAATTCTTCAAGGAACTACACAAAACCATTGACGAGAGATAGAACAAATAACCACTTCATTGGATATAGAACAAATAAGCCGAGAGATATCATTTTGTAGAAGATTAAATATTTTCTAAAGTAAAAATATAATAAATTTAATTGAATTAAAAATTGTTGAAAATGGAAACAAAAATGATTGCTTAAATAAGATAGATAAGCATGAAACAAGGTTAGAAGTTGGAATGAACATGATAATTACAAAACAAAGCATAAAACACACAAAGCATAAATTTGTAAAGTTCATAACCTGATTGAACTTATGAAAAGTTCATAAACACATCATGCACTTCTCAACTTATGAAAAGTGGCGACCCCATGACATCCTGATTGGTTATGAAGTTGTGCAGAGAGGCGACATCATGATTCTAGGTTGGTTCATAAGTTATGGAAAACGTTGACTCTCTGACTTTGGATTTTTCATATGATAACTCATGACAGATAAAAATTGTAGGGACAAGCTATGCAACCAATTTAGCAGTGATAGGAGCTGGCACATTCCTTGAGAATATAATATGTTTGAATCTAAAGGAAATTACAGATCATTAAATAGTCAGCATTATTAAGTTAGTTTGTGGGGTGACAACATGAGTGTTGATAAGAACTAAGTCACAATTGATGGATTCCAAATTAAATAGATTTAACGCTTGGATGAAGGATTTCATTCTTTGCGTACCATCAACAACTTTTTATTTTGTCTTCAGAATGGGGCTCCTTGCAAATGATGATTTCTGGAATGAAGATCCTCAACCAATCTGCCAACCTGACTTGACAGAAAAAGAAAAGGAACAATTCAACATTATTCCAAGCCTCTTCACAGTCGCATGGAATCTTAAATCAAGCTATGCTAGGTACGAGACTGATTTTTATGAGATGGAAGGAGAACGAGACCAAGAAGAGCTACGCAATATATTTTTAGAACTTTAGATGGAAGTAAATAGAGCAGTGCTTGAAGAATTTCTTGATGAAATGCAAGACTTGCTAAGTATGATTTGAGTTGATGGAGCTCTAGTGTTCTGATTTTCAACGATGCAATATATTTTGTTTTGAAAGGTCATGGCAATGGTAATATGTTATAAAGAAAACCATTTTAGTTACTTTCTTGTAACGGCTATTGTCGAAAAACCGTTAATTCTTGGCAACCAACACTTTCTTACAGATATATATGTACCTCTTTTTAAATGGGGGGGAGGAATTTTTCTTTTTGGGGCTTTTTGTAAGGGGAATGGATAGTTTTTTATTTTCGGTCTTGATCTATTGTATCGAGATGGAAGCTTTGAATTTTGCAATTTTGTCTGAGAAATAAGGAGGAGTTTCCGAGACTTTGTACTTATTTATATCTCTTTGTGACTGTTATTTTCTTAAGTTAGTTCCAATCATTCTTGGATAATTTGATTTAATATAATAGACTATGAGTGTGGGTATTGAATGAACTTTGAATCTCGAATGCTTAAACCATTTGAAAAGGATTGCTATCATTTTCCTATTTATTTCTTGTGGGTATTGTTTGTGGATGTGGGTAATCAAACTTCATTTTATTTATCTTCATTCTCTCTATTTTAAATAAGTTTTCTGCCTCTACTTTCATGGTTATGGGTAGATGTTAGTACCTTTTTTTTTCTTTCATGTTAAAAGCACACCCTATTTTATTCATTGCACATCTTTTGAAGGTAGTTGCACCTTGTAAAACAAGTAGAGAGCACCCGCAAATACTATTGCAAGTGACTTTTGTGGGAAAATGAGTAACAAACCAAAGTGAAAAATCCGTTAACCAACTAGAGCAAAATTATATTGATTTGCTTTGTTGTTGAAAATGAACTAATAAACATTTTCATAGTATACTTGTAACATAAACAGTTATTGATTTCTATAAGATCTTTTAGGGAATATTAACAAGAGGTGACTAACAAAAAATATGAACAACTGGAAAATTCAATTAATTTTTATATATTTCATAAAATTTTATGTCTGTTTAATATAATTTATGTATAATTGTCCAATGTTGCACATACTCTAAAAACTTAATAGTGTAGATTTGTGTTGTTTTGTGTGTGTTGTAATGTTAATTCATGAAGGTTCACCTTAGGGACATTGTTGCACTAAGACTAAAATCATTATATTACAATCCACACATCTCATCTTGTGCATTTTATCTATAACCATTGATCTTGCTAAAATTTTGTTAGACCACCTAGATTGAATAATACTTTTTTTTTTGGTCTATAACAGGTGTTTTTGTATATATTGATATGAAAAAAGTATTACATTTGGGCACTCTAAAACCAGAGAGTGACATAAGCATATAATGCAGATTACAAAATGCCTTGTTTACCTGGCACTATCCATAAAAGTCTCCACCCTAAACTAAGAATATATGCAGTCATAAGAAGGAAGCAGAAAAACTAACTAAATTTGAGTTAAGCTTCGGAGACTATATACAGAGGCAACAAAAAACCTAGGCCAAGCCACTCTATTGATCAATACTGGAGTTTACAATGTGCTAAGAAGTTGTAGTCGGGCATCCTAGGTAGAGCCACTCCATTATGGGAAACTGGAGTTTACATCGCGCAGAGAGTTTGTGGGCACATTTGGTAAAATTGGCCATAACATAGTAAGAGAGAAAAGAAGAGTAGTAACCAGTTAGAGTAGGTTGCCAAAAGCACAACATTTCTTCCAAAAGCACTAGCAATCCTTCTCCCATGCCGTGGGCCTTTCCTGAATCTCGGGACCTCCATGAAAATTGCTTGAATTTTGTCTTGTTCTTGGGCTCGAGCATCATCTGCCAAGGTTTTGAGTTGTCTCCACTTGTCCTGCGCATTCCGCTGGTAAGCTACCTCATCCACTTTTCCCCACCACCATAGAAAAGGGAATCTTCCATATAGAAATCCATCATTTTGGTCTTCATAACATTCACTATAATCAAAACCCACACCCAGGACCGCCCACTCCAGAATGGAGTCCAAATCTAGCAGTAATTCCTTATCAAAAAGGAATTCAACAACCCTCTTCACCTCCATTTTCGCTTCTCCAAGTTGGAGGGCCCAAGCAATGATCAGTGAAATTATATCCATATTAGAGCGCCTTTTTGCATGGCGCTATTGAAATTGGGTTCCTAATAAATCTAAAACTGCCTCTGCTATCCCATCATCCTTCACATTCAGCAAACCCAATATTCTAGCCTTTCTTGCAAGCCCCTCAAAAGATTTTTGTTGTTTACGGATCTGCACTACTACCGTAGCCTCCATGGTTTTAATCTACACCAGAGAGCTCTTACTCTTTGCAAAAAATGACGGCACTATGTAGGAGCTTTTAAAACTTTGAAATTGTAAGTGTAAGGTTGAAGTTACCCTTACGTCATTCCTTGCACAATTCAGTAGAACCATTAATAAAAATGATCAAATTTATGATCATTTATAGAGTATGTCGTTACGTGAATTCAATATGTAGCCTCCAAACATAATTTTACTCATTATTCAAGCAGTGTTGACGCCATCCAACTTATATCCTTGCGCATAAATGTCAAGTTGTCGCCAAAGCCCAATAATCATCCATATTTGTCATTAGTTTAGTAATCATCACACATCGGCAACATCAAAATATAACATTTATAATCCTGACCATCAACAAAGTTCACGGGCTCCAATGATCATAATGTCTTTTCATTACAACTGCAATTTTCAAATAAGGATATTTCTTATTGTTTCTCCTGCATATTAGTTATAGATTAATAAAATCGTTAGTGAATAATTCAAAGCATGCTAAATTTATATGCTTTAGGGATGTGGCCCATTTTGAAACTATATCGGCCTGCATATTCCCTTCTCTAAACACATGACTTAATTGAAAGTGTGGGAGAGATTGGATAATAGTAGAGATCTCCTGCAAGATATTTTGGATGTGCCAAGCCTTCATTTCACCATTTTTATTGGCATTAACTATCACTTGTGAGTCACCTTCCAAATGAACACGTTGCAAATTAAGCTTCTTTTCCATCTGAAGAGCTAGTAAAGCAGCAGAAGCCTCTGCAACATTATTGGTTCCATCTTTTAATCTCTGTGCTGCTAAGGCTACAATGTCCCCATTCCAATCCTTGATTACTACCCCTATGCCCGAGGGTCCGGGGTTTCCCATAGAGGCCCCATCAAAGTTTATTTTATACCAGCCTTGATCTGGCTTTGTCCATCTTACTTCCTTTCTGGCATTTTTTATTTTGGAGTTAACTTTGAGCCCTCCATTTCTAAACTTTAAGCTTGGCCAATTACAATGAAGCTTTTTATCATCCATAGTATAAATATAACTGCTATTGGAGGAGAGAAGGTCAGCCTTCATTGTTTCCTCAATTGAACTTAGAATGTTTGATTTAATGCTCTGGATTGATCTTTCCCTATCTTGGAATATCCTTCTATGGATGGGTTGATTTTCAATAATCCTGATAATGTTGTGTTTTTATGTGGAATCAGCCATCCATGGAAAACCTCTTTCACCCCAAATTGCATAGGGCCAATTAAGTTGAGCTTTTTTGGTATCATGCTCCAACATCCCATTGCCACTAGACATTGGATGAGTAGATGATCCACATCCTCTGATGCCATTTTGCACATGACACATCTAGTAGGTCCCTGTAGTCCAAATATTTTTCATCTTTCAACTGTTAAGATTCTTTTATGAACTGCTAACCATGCGAAGGCCCCTGCCTTTGGCAGGCACTGCTTGTCCCAAAAAAATTGTGTAGGCCAAGAAGGGATACCTTCCTCCTCATCTTGTGTGGAGTATCCTAGTTTGACTGAATATTCCCACTTGTGGCCTTACACCATATTAGTCTATCTTCCTGAGCTATTTTGATAAAACCTTTTTCTTGAAAGATCTCTTTCATAAGATTGTTTTGAAGTTCATTCAAATTTAGAGTATCTAAGGCTTTCCATTGCCAACAGTGACCAGTTGGGGAGGATTTATATTCTAAGTAATCTGTCACTATGTGTCCCCATCTTGCAGTGCAAATTTCATATAATTCAGCATATCTCTCATCATTTTTTTAAAATTGGGTGACTGTTCCAAGAGTCTTCCCAGAAAAGTGCCTTTGTTCCTTTGCCAACAAGCCAAGAAGCATGTCTTTTGATCACATCTCTGCAATCTAAAAGGAAATTCCAGATAGCTGTTCCCTTTGGGGGGTTAATAGTGGTCAAGATTCTTTCCTTAGTGTTAGAGTCCAGATATTTAGATTTGAGAATTTTAACCCATAGACTGTGTGGTTGGCTACACATCTGCCAAACCAGTTTGGCTCCTAGAGCTACATTCATTTTCATCCAATCCTTTAGGCCAGCACCACCTTTGGTTTTTTTCTTACATATTTTTTCCATGCAAGTAAGGGTCATTTCTCACCTTCCTCGGCTCCATTCCAAAAGAACTTTCTCATTTTTTTTAGATAACTTCCAGCACCTTATGTGGGATTTTAAAGCAACTCATGGAATAAATGGGGATTGCAGAGATAACTGATTGTAAAAGTAGAATTCATCTAGCTGAGGTGAGCCACCTGCTCTTCCACCCCTCCATCATCTTGGAACATGAGTCCAAAAGGTTATTCCAGAGCTGAGGCCTAGAAGTAGCTTCAAATAAAGGCACCCCTAGATATTTACTTGGAAGTGCTCCTATTTTGATTTGTAGAATCTCCCCAATCTGCCTTTGAGTGTTTCTATCTGTATTAAAAAAAAATATTTCATATTTATTCCAATTCACACTTTGCCCAGTGGCTCTGTTGTAGCTATCTAGAGTTGTTTTAATCACATGTGCCTCAGCCACCGTAGCCATGCCCATAAGAAAATTATCATCAACAAACTGCAAATGTGTAGAGGGGTCCACTCCATCTGCAATTTTAATCCTTTCCAACTTCCATCAAGCCTCTTTTTGATGATAAGTCTTCCCAGAACTTCAGCCATGATTATAAAAAGAAAGGGGGCAATGGGGTCCCCTTCCTAATACCTTTTGAAGATTCAAAAAACCCTTGTGGACTACCATTTATTAGTATGGATAATCTTGGAGTGTTAAGGCAGCTGACAATCCATTTAACCCATGCTTCTGAAAACCCAAACCTTCTTAAAACATTTAAGAGGAACTCTCGGTTGACATTATCATAAGCCTTTTTTATATCAAGTTTAATCATCATGCGATTAACTTTTGCTACCTTGATTGTGTGAACTGCTTCATGAGATATTATAATGCCTTCAAAAATAGACCTATTTGGGGCAAATCCACTTTGTTCTTCAGAAATAATGTCACCAATGATTGATTTCAGTCTGTTTGCAGCTACTTTCACTATGATTTTATAGACAGTATTGCATAAGGCAATAGGCCTATAATCATCTAAGCATTTAGAATCTGATTTCTTTAGAATCAAAGCAATAAATGTATTATTAAAATCTTTTAGCACAAAACCTTTAGCCCTAGATTCCTCCACCACTTTGACTAAATCCTCTCCTATAATATACCTAGTTTTTTGAAAGAAAAGGATCATGAAACCATCAGGACCTGGGGCTTTATCCCCCCCTAATCCAAAAAAGGCAGATTTAACTTTTGACATAATGATTGCCTTCATTAACAAGTAATTATGGGCATTTGTGATCCTATTTGGGATGAGATCAAGAAGCTTTTCTGCTTCCTGTCCCACCTAGTAATGTTGGGTAAAGATATTTTGGTAAAAGATGACCACTTGTGTGTTGATTGCCTTTTTATCATTAATTATTCCCCCATTCTCCTTTTCAATAGCAAATATCTTGTTTCGAGCTCTTCTGGCTTTAACAGACTTATGAAAAAACTTTGTGTTTCTATCCCCTTCCCTCAACCAGGTTTCCCATAATTTTTGTTTCCAATAGATCTCCTCTCGGGCCAGCACTTCTTTATACTATCTTAGAAGAGCTTGTTCTTCCATGAATAGAGCCTCGTCCATCCCTGAACCAACTATTTTTTAATTAAGAAGTTGAAGGCAATTCTCCAAGTTAAATTTTTCTTCAAATATGTTTTTGAAGGTAGCTCTATTCCAAAGTTTTAACTGTTCTTTAACATATTGCAACTTTTTGAAAAAGATGAAAGATAGATTTCCATCAAAAGTTGGGGAGTTCAGCCACCAGTACTCTATATTAAGACAAAATTCATCTGCTCATAGTCACATAGCCTCAAATTTGAAAGGTGATCTTTCAGGGGCAGAGTCCTCTTGAATGCTGCACATGATCGGGTATGGTCTGAACCAGTGATGGGGAGAATATTTACTGAGCATAACCAGTCATAATCTTCCCAATTACCAGCTAAGAAGAATCTATCTAATTTCTCAGTAATATTGAGGAAGTCTTTCCTTCTGTTCGTCCAAGTGAAATCACCTGTGTTGAAATATAATTCCTCCAACCCATTCTCTAAGACAAAGTTAGAAAAGGCCAGTTGGCTCTTCGCTTGCCATCCTTTCCCCCCTTTTTTGTCACTTGGCCTTAAAATTGCATTACAATCTCCTCCTATGAGGAAGAGGTCATCAGGTCTATCGCTTAGGAAGTTGGAGAGTAACTTCCATAATGCATCTTTTTCACTGGGACTGTTAGGGCCATATACATTGAAAATATAAAATCTAGAGAGCAGTTGTTTTGAAGTTACCACAATCCATAGCCAGTTAGAAGCTTGACTAATCAGAACTACCTCCATGACACTCTTGTCCCATAAGATGTCGAGACCTCCTGAGGCTCCACTAGCTTTTGAAAAGACACCTTGCCATCTTACAAATTTCTTTGAGAAGAATTAATATCGTCACCTTTTAGTTTTGTTTCTTGGAGTAGAACTATATCTTCCCTCGCTTGCTTCAGGCCTCTCTTGAGCAGGCGAGTCTTTTCAGAGGCATTGTAGCCTCTGATATTCCATGAGAGGATCCTCATTGTTGCCAGGATAAGGCATAGCCTTTCCCTGATCTCAGCAGTTTTGTTTGGTCTGCTGCACAACCTGCTTGCGCCAACTTTTCCTTTGTTGATCTGGGCCTTCTTCTCCTTTTTTCGCCCAACTTTGGTTTTTTCATATTTGATTTTGACTTATGTAAGCCTCTTTTTTCCAATACATTTAATGTGTCTTCTATCCCCAAATATTCCTCACCTCCCTCTTCACTATAAATACTTATATTGGAGGAAGTTTCCAATAAGTTGTCACCACTATCTCGTGCTTCTTGGAAAGAATATTCCAAATTTCTTATAGAAGAAATTTTACCTGCCTGACAGTCATCTATTAGTTCAATCCAATGTGCAGCCTTATCAGACTTTTCATGTGCATCTTGGATTATATTCAAGGCTTCCATAATAGGGTGGAAGTTGCAGCTTCTTCCTCTCAGAGTTGTCATCTGGATCAGTGCAGAGGAATTGGAAGCAGTGAGGGGAGTTTGAGGAACTCTACCCATCTAAGGGCATTTGTTGGCTTCTATGCTTAAGGATGAGAGTAATGGATCAACATGGCCATGCTTCTTAAAGATGAATGGGTCCTCTCCCATATTGTTGTCAGCTTCTCTAGTATGGGTAGCAGGAGATATATTATTGGTGGCATGTGTGTTTGGGGACATTTGGATATCAATGTAATGTCCCATAAAGTGGCCTTCATTATCAGAATCCCTAAATTCTAAAAATTATTGGAAGACACCATCCTCATTACAATCAGGTTTACAGTTTCTATCCTCAAGCCAAGCCCTGTAATCAGGGGATGTGTTGTTCATAGCCTCTAGTGTGTTTGGCACTATTGCAGATTGCACTGGTTCATAGGTTGTTGGACCTTCCTTTAAAAGAGCATGAGGTGTTTCCACAACCACTTGAGTGGAGAGAGGACTATTTTTACTCAATTTTGGGTCCTATTTTGGGAAGGGTTGGAAGCAATCATGTGTGATAGAGTCCCTGTTGGTGATCATTTCTTCTTCAAAGTTTATCGACCGAGGGGGTTGTCGATTCCTACTCACTTTCACACTCTTTATCCAGTCCAAACTGTAATTTGTTGATAAACCTTTGCCTTTTGACTGTACTTTGGTTGCCTCAGAAGTTAAGTTTTCCTCCTCAACCTCAACTTTGAGCCTACATTCCCCATTTTCTAAACCAAGCATCACATAGTCAGGAATTTGGTAACATTTATGCATTTTGACAAGAATTTTAGGGTAGATATAAAAGTCATTTTTATCCACAACTTCTTCAGACATGAGAAATTTCCCAAGAATGTTCCCTATGATTTCCAAAGTTTGATCATTTTTGTATTCCTAGGGTAGATTCTTTAGTTTCAACCAGACTGCAATATTTTCCATCTCTTCTTTATTTGGATTGAAGTTAGGCTTCCAATCACATATACAAATCCCCATTCCATCAGATGTGAACGGTCCACTATTTAATATCCATTTTTTATCCATTCTCGTTGGGCATATAACCAAAATGAACTCATTAGTGAGGGTCTTGAGCTCAAAATTTCCTCCCCATCTAGTTTCTATCCATTTTTGGATTTTGGTTAAGGATGGCTAGGGTCCTACCCATTTCATAAAAAGGGCTTTCTCTTTTAGCAAGTTCACTAAGTCCATCCAATGTGTATTATTAATCAGAACAGAGGAAGCTCTTGTAATATCTACCTCTTTTTGTTTCTGCTTCGTCAGTGTTGCTGGTGCAATAGGCTTGCTTGAACCTTTTGGATGCCAGAACTTCGTCTCAATCTGTTGAGACTGGAAGTTGTCAGGTATTCTTAGATGATCTCATCTGCTCCTAAATGGGGGGATTCCATTATCCCTGCTCCTTCCATTCCTCCTGTGATTGGGGATGCACACATGGTCTTTCCTAGGAGGGATCCATCTAGCTCTTAGGTTTTTTCGATGGTTTCCAAAGGTGGCTTGAGGTTTAGAGTTTTCAGACAGGCCACCAAAACCCTTTCTCTGAGAGCTAGAGAGCCTGATATTTCGTTTAGGCACCCATTGTTGTTTTCCATGATTCCAAAACCTGTGTGTCTGATGTTCTGCCACCCCTGTTTCGATCGGAAGCTAAGCCTTCTTCTGTCAAAACCTCCATTGCGAGGGTTTTCACCTTCATAGCCGTTACCTCCAGAGTTGATCCCGCGCACCATCCTTGAATCCCTGCTCTAGGGATTTTAGATTGAATAATACTTAAAATAAGGATGACACAAAATTTTGGATTCAATTATGTACACTTGTTATGTCTAATTAACTTAATGAATAAGGACATATTATCTTTTTGTTAGCTTCAACCCAACCACTAAACTAACTTCCCTCTACTTGATTACCACAATGTGAGCTAAATGTCATAGACTCAAAGAAGGTAAATCTTGATGATCCAATATGGTGGCATTTAACAAAAATAAAGGTTATGATATCAACATTGTGATTATCTAGTACACCCCTACTTAATTTAATAATCGCAAATAATTAATTGGTTTTGTTGAGTCATTGGGATTGAGAGAGTCAAACATTGCGATGACATATTAAAAAGACTAGATTTAGCACTTGCGACCCTTCCACAAACCCATTAGTAGACATCTCAACTTCTTTTTTATTTTCTCCTTGATTATTTTATTTTAAAGCAAGATATTACATGCAGTTGAATATTAGAGAAAGGTATCATGGTGAACTTCAAGATCTATTTTACAAGAATAGGGGTCTCATGAAGCTAAAAAAGAAGAAGTTTAGAATTAAATAAAATATTTTTACCAATAATAGAAACTCCTACTTTTTAGTTCCAAATTTCAAGTAGGTGTAAACCTCTCTCGCTAGAAATTGTCTTCCATAAACTATATCCATATCAGTTTACTTTTATTATTTTATATATATTTACTTTGCTAATTAAAATAATAAAATTAATAAGACTAGAAGTGTTATAACTAATTTTGTGCACTCATAGAGCCTAAACTATACATCACATTTTTTTGTTATTGTGTCTGTATGCAACATAACTGCTTAAGAAATATTTTATGGCTTTTGGATAGTAATAATGTTCCATGTAGAATTTGTTAAGAACCCAAGAGTCAAAAAGTGGGCATTTCAAAGTGTCACATGAATTCATAGTAGTTGTGCACAAATGTCCTAATAGTAGTGTACAAATGGACCAATTATGAGCCAATATTATTACAAGAAAATTAATCATTTCAAAGTGTCACCTGAATTCATAGTAGTCGTGCACAAATTTCCTAATATTAGTGTATAAATGGACCAATTATAAACCAAAACTATAAAAAGATAATCAATCCTTTCAAAGTGTCGCTTGAATTAATAGTAGTCGTCCACAAATGTCCTAATAGTAGTGTACAAATGGACCAATTATGAACCAAAACTATTAAAAGACAATCAAAACTTATTAATGAACTTTTAGTTATCATTTTTTAGCTCTTTTAAAATTAGTAATTGAAAAATTGAGTGCTCAAAAAATACACATATATTAGAACACACCCCACTATTAATATTCTTCCCTTAACAACCAACTTCCATAAATCATAATAAACTTAAATTTTATTATAAAATCTATAAATCATCCACTTCAAAATAATCTTAAAAAATCTCATCAAATTCACTCCATAAGACCTTACCCCAAGAATTTGAGGGTTTTGCTTAAAATATGAAATGACATCACCCACATTTTCAATCAGAGGCCTCTTAGCAGTAGATTTTGAACAGCCCCAGGCATTCTTGCCATTTACACATTTCTATTTTTTCTTTTCTCCTACATGCCCTTCAGAGAAAAACTTATTTCTTATGCTTAATATTATTCTTCTACAAAACAATTGCTAGATCCTCCATCTGCAACTTAAATATCATACCCTGAAGCAAAAATAAAGTTGTCATTCTCCATTCTCTTCTTCTTTAACCATCATAGCAAAAATAAACCGGCCAAATAATGCATTGGAAGATTCAAGCTCAATAGTCCGTAGTATGCAGAGAACAATATGCGCACTTTGTAGAATTCTAAAAGCAGGGGAAAGAGTGCATCCTAGATCTTATTCCTCTAATAATAAGAGGCCTAGATCTGACCTTGATCTTTGTACCATGAGCATAGGCATTCAATAGAGAAGATGTTTCATTGAAATCAACTGCACCCAGCTTGTGATTGGCTCTGATTTTTCTGGCATGAAAACCAACATGATGAGTTTTTCCTGGCATCTGACATAACAAAATCTAGTAATTTTCCACTTTACTGGTGATTGAAGATGGTAATTGTTAGACACCTAGATTTGCACCCTTACCCAAGCTCTCATAGTCTTGGTAATCTAGTGTAACATGGGAATTGTCTCAAGGTTGTGGGACCTTTTGCTAACCGAGACAAAATCTCCAAATTCTAGGCTGGTTCCTCTTGATATGTCACCCAAATTTGCTTCTTGACATAAAAGTAAACTGTTAAAGGAAAACAGATAGAAGGAATGCATGAAAGGGGAATAACTAAAAGGAAATTATCCTACAAGGTGATACACCGAAGGTAACTTGAATCATAACACATTGACTAATCTCAGCATGAAACATTGGAACAAATAGAACACAACTTCCTAGATAGGCTTGCATAAATATTTCATAGAGAGGCTTAAGATAAATAGAGGCTATTCAGGGAAAGAAGTAATTTCACAAACAATAGCATATTCACTATAAGTAGACATGGACAATGACCCACAAATAAACATCCACTTTTGCCATTCGGCACAAGAATGAGACAAAATGATAGGGTACTGTAGAATATCCACAAACTCATCTAATTTCAAATCATCCACAGTAGTACACACTATTGCAAAAAGAAAGAGGGCTCAGGGGCTCCAATGTTTCTCTAAAAATCATTCAATATATTCTAATTCAGTAAGAGAAATTCAGACAAGAAAGCCCAGGGATAGAAAAGATGTCACAAAAATCTTTTGCAATATCTGAATATCAATGAAAGATTACAAACTATAGAAATCAGAGGGCAGAAAGAATGCCACGGATAAATTCTAAGCCAGGAAAACTCTAAGCTCTAAAGCTCCCAAAATTGATATATATACTCCCCAGCACGCAGGCTTGGAGTCTCAAAAAATGATTAGGGTTACATTATAATATGTTTTCTTTGAATAATAGAAACCCTAACTATCCCATCTGTCAGAAGAAACTCTGGGATCATCCATCAAAGATCAGATACCTCTTTGAAAAGTAGCCTTGATACAAAAATCTTTATGAAAGGTCAGTGAATCTGATATGAAAGAAGACCAGTTGAAATACATGGAATAAGGTCTTAATTAGGAAACCTGGCTTGGGTCAATTCGGCCATACTATTTGTAGAGAATATTGCTAGAAATCATATTGCCCCTTCAGAAAAGCTGACTCAACCCCTGCCCCTCTTGAAAGGTCGCCCCTTATCCATCTAACCTCTTTCAGTTGGCTTCCATTACTGTTTAAATCTGATCTGTAAAGATATTTTGAATTTAAAATATAAAATAGTCATGTGGTGCCATCTTCTTCTTTGCCTTTTTACATTCTTAACCCGCGTTGTTAACCTTAACCACCAGTCGACTGTAGTCATCTTTTCCTTTTAAGTCACCAAGTCTCCTGAGTTTTCATCAACCGTAGCCTAGACCTAGCGACCCCGCGACTGTCATAGATCTTGGTTTTGATTGAACGGTGGTCACTATATCTCTTGATTAACATAGAATATACCTTTCATCTTTGAGACCTAGCGACTGAGAAGATACCCTCATTATGAACATTTGGCATATTTGGCTGACGATTCTCCGACTGACCATGAAGGCTCAGGTCCATGCCGCCGCTTGTCAACCTTACACTGTCCTCTACTTGTCTGGTCAGCTTGTTAATGCATCGACTGTAATGCCAAATTAGACATTCTCTATTTTGAATCAAGAGACTACGCGACTAAAGGTTCCATCGCGTAATCGGGAGACATATTTCTTCTTTTGACTAAGATCAGGCGATCACCTAACCACCGTTGATTTCCTCATTCTTTCATTCAACGGTCCTCTCTTAATCTCATGATATCTGGGGTAAACCCTAATTTATATAGAGACCTAGTGACCAAAGGGAAAACACAAACCCATCATAGACCTAATTTGACCATGGTTTAGGAGATATAAAGGGTCGCAGGGTCTCATGAAGTCTTGCCAACTCAAGGTTAAAATAGGCGGCTTTGGTCGCTTAATCGTGTGCAGATATAAAATAATCATAGAACATGAAGCGATACCGTGACTAACCAATGGGATAAAAAGCACATGGGAAACTCAGTTTTTTAGTGATTAGAAAAGGTAACGAAAAAACATAAGATAGCTAGGGTTTTTATTACAATGGTCACCTTCTTTGAATTATAATAGTCATTCCTTCCAATCTCTAAGGGATTCTTAGAGCAGACACCAAATCTTTGGCACATGTTGGGCTCTACCCTTGTGGGAGCCTCATTTAACTCCACCTGTCCAAATTTGATCAATCATGAAAAATTGGGATAACATTTTGGCGATTTCTGTTGGATGTCTGCCTGCTAGACATTGAGAACCAATGTCCTTTGAAACATTCCATTGGGCATGGGGTCATTTTTGTGAACAAAAACCTTCCTCTGATAGAGAAAAAAATCTGAAACAAAACTTATGTGCTCAGGCACTTCTTGAAAAGCTAGGAAGTTAGACTAGAAAGCTTTGAAAGAAAGTAGGAAATTTAATCTACCATAAGCTAACCAGTGAAACAAACTTGGTTAAACAAAACCTTTACTCGACTGCTAAAGTAGCTCCCTATCCTTAATAAAACATTTTGTAGTACATGCATAAGGATAATTACAAGTATACAAGGAATGTATAGATTTGTCAAACAATAACAAGTTGCCTCTACAAAAGTGGGATCAGATTCACTTACCTCGATCTAATCATGTGAAGGTTTCTCAACAAACTCCATTTGAGCTAGGTATCTGATAGGGCAACCCCTTGTGAATTTGAAGGTGGAAACCTTCTTTCTGACACCTTCCTCTTCTTCATTTTTGTCCTCTTTCACTATGGAAAGCCATGTCATCTCCTCCTTAATGGTTAAAGAACTATCATCTTCCTCTTTCAAACCAGCCAAAAGCTCATCAAAGCTGTCAAGATCCTGAAGATCTGAAATTGGCTCCAAATTTTGCTTAGGTGGTGGATCCTTTGAAAGAGAGTAATCTGAAAATGGATCTTCTACAGCAGACACACAACTCTGAACTCCCACTCCAAGGAATAAGGGGTCATCATTGAGCCCTTCACAAAATTTCCCTATGATTTCTAAAAAATCATACTCTTCAAAGCCTTTGTCAATGTTCTCCTCTTACTGCTGCAAAGTTGTAGGGGTAGTTATGAAAATAACTTCATCATCCTGCTTAATGAAATTAGACAGCTCATCCATCAAGGTCATATCATCTTCTTTGATATCCATTACCTGTTGATGTTGCATTTCTTGTCCCGCTTGATCCTTTGTCATAAGAAATGACATAGCCACTATCTCCTTGATAATAAGGACACGCAGCCCTTCAAATGGGTTTACCAAGGTATCAACCTGAATATCCATCTCCATCCCCTCATCCTGGTGTCCAAGTTCATCAGAGTCCTCAAATAGGTTTGAAGTCTCTGACCTTATCTTTTTCGTATCATCATAGAGAAGCTCATCTACCACAAGCTCTTGCCTTGATGCCAAGCTAGTACCCTCGCAAAGGCTTGGTATTTGACAACTAGGAGGTAGAGATGGCCATTGCCATATAATTTCACCATCCTGAGAGAAAATAGAGGCCTCCTGAGATGCGTCATTTCCTTGGACAAACTGCCCTGATTGATTAGTGGACTGATCTTTAATCACAAGTTCTTGAGCAGGAGCCTTTTCCTTAAAGATTGGAATATGTAGTTAGAGGGGCTTAAGGAAAGACATAGAAGGCATATCTACTCTAAATCTTGGTAATTCAAAGCCTGCACCACTTTGGCGTTGCTCCACCCTTGTTGAAATCACCTACTTAGGTTGTTGATGTTCCAGAGGCGGCTGCAAGTCCTCTGTTGGCTTTTGTGCTCAAAGAGGATTCTTGAAGCTTGGAAATGAATTCCTTATAGGTTCCTCATGTGTAGGCTATGGGAGAAAATGATGCCTCCAATTTGGAATCTCAGGCCCAAGGGCTTCCCTTTTAGCAATTTGAGCTTTCAACTTTGCTGATATATTTTTAGCTTGGCAACTGAGCTCCTCTTCCAATTGCTGCCCATGAAGCATCCCAATCTCTGGGATATATGCTTGTAAGGTTATTGATTCATTATAGGGGGTTGACCCTTGAAAATAGCCATGAGTTTCCATATCTTTCTTCTCATAGGCTTGAGTTTCCATATCTTGCTGCAAAATTTTTATCTCAGATATTTGCTTGATCATGTCGAGCATTTTAGCCATTATCTTTTCTGGTTTTTTCAAAAAATCTAAGATCTGAGGCTACTGCCAAATGGGGGAAGGAAGGGGGGAAGGTAAGCATGGTGAGATAACTACCTATGCATTATCATCTCTTGTTGTGCCTTTAGTGCCCATGGGTTTTCTCTTTGGAGGGCCTGCTCATAATCTCTCACAAGAGCGTAATCATTTGGAGCATGTTGGATATATTGGTGGCCTTGTATAGTATGGAAGCTTGGGGTGAAAATAGGCTTTGGTATGGCTGATGACTAGCCCACTAAATGCTATTATCATAACAAGAAGGAGAGTAACCTACTTGTCCATAGTAACTTGACATGTCTACTCATATAGTTAGCTGGAAATTTATAAAATATGTGAAACTTGAAACATACCAGAGCCTTGATCTTTGAGACCAGTAGACCTTGGATTCGTCAGATATGCAGCAGAATGACCTCTTCTAGGCCTAGATCATGTCATCAGCATATCAGTGATATCATGACTTGCAAGATAAAATTCCTTTATGGAGTCCCACCGGGTGTGCCAGAACTGTTAGACACCTAGATTTGCACCCTTACCAAAGCTCTCATAGTCTTGGTAATCTAGTGTAACATGGGAATCATCTCAAGGTTGTGGGACCTTTTTCTAACCGAGACAAGAACTCCAGATTCTAGGCTGGTTCCTCTTGATGTGTCACCCAAATTTGCTTCTTGACATAAAAGTAAACTTTTAAAAGAAAAGGGATAGAAGGAATGCGTGAAAGGGAAATAACTGAAAGCAAATTATCCTACTAGGTGATACACCAAAGGTAACTTGAATCATAACACATTGACTAATCTCAACATGAAACCTTGGAACAAATAGAACACAACTTCCTAGATAGGCTTGCATAAATATTTCATAGAGAGGCCTGAGATAAACAGAGGCTATTCAGGGAAAGAAGTAATTTCACAAACAATAGCATATTCACTATTAGTAGACATGAACTATGACCTGCAAACAAACATCCACTTTTGTAGTTCAACACAAGAATGAGACAAAATGACAGGGGACTATAGAATATCCACAAACTCATCTAAATCAAATCATCCACAGTAGTACACACTATTGCAAAAAGAAAGAGAGCTCAGGGGCTCCAATGTTTCTCTAAAAATCATTCAATATATTCTAATTTAGTAAGAGAAATTTAGACAAGAAAGCCTAGGGACAGAAAAGATGTCACAAAAATCTTTTGCAATATCTGAATATCAATGAAAGATTATAAACTATAGAAATCAGAGGGCAGAAAGAATGCCACGGATAACTTATACACCAGGAAAACTCTTAGCTCTAAAGCTCCCAAAACTGATATATATACTCCCCAACACACAGGCTTAGAGTCTAAAAAAATGATTAGGGTTACATTATAATATGTTTTCTTTGAATAACAGAAACCCTAACTATCCCATCTGTCAGAAGAAACTCTGGGATCATCCATCAAAGATCAGATACCTCTATGAAAAGTAGCCTTGCTACAAAAATCTCTGCAAAAGGTTGGTGAATCTAATATGAAAGAAGACCAGTCAAAATACATGGAATGAGGTCTTAATTAGGAAACCCAACTTGGGTTAATTTGGCCATACGATTTGCAGAGAATATTTCCAGAAATCAGATTGCCCCTTCAAAAAAGCTGACTCAACCCCTGCCCCTCTTGAAAGGTCATCCCTTATCCATCTAACCTCTGTTAGTTGGCTGCGATTACTATTTAAATATGATTTGTAAAGATATTTTGAATTTAAAATATAAAATGGTCATGTGGCACCATCTTTTTCTTTGCCTTTTTACATTCTTAACCCGCGTTATTAACCTTAACCACCAGCCGACCGTAGTCATCTTTTCCTTTTAAGTCGCCAAGTCTCCTAAGTTTTCATCAATCGTAGCCTAGACCTAGTGACCCCGCGACTATCGTAGATCTTGGTTTTGATCGAATGATGGTCGCTATATCTCTTGATTAATATGGAATATACCTTTCTTTTTTGAGACCTAGCGACTGAGAAGATACCCTCATTATGAACATTTGGCATATTTGACTGACGATTCTTTGACTGACCATGAAGGCTCAGGTCCATGCCGCCACTTGTCAACCTTAGACTATCCTCTGCTTGTCTGATCAGCTTGTTAATGTTCCGACTGTAATGCTAAATCAGACATTCTCCATTTTGAATCAAGAGACTACGCGACTAAAGGTTCCGCTGTGCAATCGAGAGACATATTTCTTCTTTTGACTGAGATCAGGCGATCACTCGACCACCGTTGATTTCTCCTCTCTTAATCTCAGGATATCTAGGGTAAACCCTAATTTATATAGAGACCTGGTGACCAAAGGGAAAACACAAACCTATCATATACCTAAGTTGACCACGGTTTAGGAGATATAAAGGGTCGCGGGGTCTCATGAAGTCTTGCCAACTCAAGGTTAAAATAGGCGATAACTCAACTGAGGCTTTGGTCACTTAATCGCGTGAAAATATAAAATAATCATAGAACATGAAGTGATACTGTGACTAACCAATGGGATAAAAAGCACATGGGAAACTCATTTTTTTAGTGATCAGAAAAGGTAACAACAAAACATAAGATAGCTAGGGTTTTTATTACAATGGTCACCTTCTTTGAATTATAACAGTCATTCCTTCCAATCTCTAAAGGATTCTTAGAGTAGAGACCAAATCTTTGGCACAAGCTGGGCTCTACCCTTGTGGGGTCTCATTTAACTCCACCTGTTGAAATTTGATTAGTCATGAAAAATTGGGATAACAGTAATTGGTGATTGAAATAGTTTGCAAGTGGGAGACCAAAAAAACTAGAATTCCGTGCAGAAGATAGTAGCCGGCGATTGAAATAGTTTGCAAGTGCGAGTAAAAAAAATGGAAAACCAGAATACCGTACAGAAAACCAATTGATAATCCATTTTTGGGCGTGAGACAATAAACCAAGTGTGATAAAATTCCGATCATGTCGTACACGGGCTTCCCCGCAGGGGAAGCCTATCAGCTTAAAAAGTTTTGTTCAAAAGAATACATACTTTTAAGGGTCCCACCCCACAATGTAATTTTATAGTTATAATCACTTTTGACCATCATTGACACATTAAAATGATTAAACTTTATGCCATGGGAAATACAATCCATAATACCTATATTGTGATTCAAAATTTAAACCCTTTTAACACCCCAACACCTTTTATCTCCTTGATGATTCTAGATTGTGATTTTTTTTTATTTTTTTTTTGCTAACTTTGATGAGGCCAATATTATATCTTCAACCTAGGCCCCTTATATTTTTATTAAAATAAATATTATAAACTTTTTGGCATTCATATTAAATTTGGCTTTGGAAATCATGATGTATGTTGGGCTCCAATACGAGCCCAACTTAAAAAAAATATTGTTTTTGAGAAATTGGCCAATAAATTTCTTCAAATTAAGAGTGATCTAGAATGAATTAAAATTCTAAAGAAAGAGATTTGGCATCATTAGACAGATTAGTCTAAGATCTTGTGAAAGTGATCAAACTAAATAAATTGCACTTGGAATCGCCCTAAAAATTTGATCAATTCTTATCATAAAATCCTAAAACTTGGACCAATACACAGATATTTGACTAGATAATCTATGGAAAAAAATGGTTTTGAGAAATCATCTAGGGGTTCAAAATATTAACTATCAAATTTGGCTACCAAAGTTGTTTCGATAAAACACTATTTGTAAATGGTCCAAAACATGAAAAGTATGGACTTTGAAAAAATATCAAACATCATCCGATCTCCATCAAAATTGGAAAGCATGTAGATGGTAGTAATATGAAGAGGTTTCCAAAGTAGTTTTGCATTTCATTCAATAGGTGAGGAGAAATTAATTTTCAAAGTAGGCCTCTTAACTAGTTTTATAACTATGCAAATGATAAATTTGCATAAATCATACTCAGTTTTGGGTCGAGAAAAATATCAAATGGATGGTTGGAGCTTTGAGAATTTGCACACGAGTTATTTTTGATATGGATAGTAATATGGAATTATTATTTGGGTGTGTGAATTATCAATTTCAAAATAAAGCTATTTTGGTAGATTTTGCAGTTTGTAGGCAAAATTCTGAATAAATTGCAAATGAATCAGGCTCGGGAAAATTATCAAATGAGGTCCTAGGATAATGAAAATGGGCAGAAGGGTACATGGTCATGTAGACAGTTGAAAAGAACAATAAGGTTGGATATAAATACTATGGGTATTGAAATACTTAGTTTCCAAAATGGCTTACATGAAAAAGTTAAGATATTCAGACTGCAAACTTGTTGCACACCTTAAAACTTGTCACTTGAAAAATATATCAAATTTGACTATAGGGGGCTGAATATGAATGTACACACATCTTTATAAGTGGCGAACATAATGGAATGGTGAATTCACTTTTTAATTATGGGATTTAGGGAGGTATTTTCTAGTGCTTTCTCTAGTTTTCTCATTATATAGAACTCTAAATTTTGTAAAAATGTAAGGTTCCAACACTTAGCTAGTCATTTGACTATAAACAAATATACTCTATATTTAAATTTAACAACTATACATAAGATTTCCTCTTCATTTTGTAATGGCCCCAATTTTCATAAGCATCTTAATTAGGTTAATTAATTGATTGGTCCTAAAACTTAAATAATATCATAAGGACTTATTTAATTAATTAATTTAATTATTAATTAAAGGGGCCCAAATTTAAAAAAATAATAAAATAATAATAATGTCATCCTGTTATAAATCTCTAGACACTTTTTGGAGGCCTTTATAAGGAGATGGTGGGCATTCTAAATCATCATGGATTGTATTTGACTCTTCTTTGTATTTTTGGAAGTTGAAGGCTAAAGGTAGTTTATGCGCAATTTAAGAGGTGGAAGACCCTCCCTATTCTATGATCACAGTTTCGGTGGTTCGCAACCACCCTAGTCTGTCATTGGAAATATCATTCTGATATTTCATTGTATGCTCCAAATTTGTGAAGTCTTTTATAAAGGACAAATTTGTAATCAACAATGATATCAGATATTTGTCCACGGTTGTTGTGATAGGGATATACAAAAAAAAATGCAGCTCAAGTTATGAGTCATGTGTTTCAAGGTTAAAACAGGTTATGTGTTGTTCAAAACCCTATAAATGGGGTTTTCAAAATTTGGGTCGTGATCTAAAACCCTAAGGTTCTAGGGCGGGTTCTAATTTTGAGTTACTTTATTTCACCACTTAAAGCCTTATGAGCCCATGTGTTCATCTTACCATCAAACAAGGCCATATTTTTTTTATCCTATAGACCTAGCACTTTAATATTTTATCCTAAGTCTATATGCCCCACATGCCTTTTAAATTTTATGTCATCTATCATGCAACTATGTTTTAATCCAATGGGCAATGTATTGCCTTCATCTCAAGATGAGGTTGATATATTCATTAAGGCATTGTGCCTGAAGGCCACGTATCTTTGGCAGGTCCGACATTGGTTAGAGGGTTATGATAAAGTGCATGCAAATTTAATTTGATCCGATAGACATCGCATTGCCTTCATCTTAAGATGTGGTTGATCTACCATTCAAGGCATTGTGCCTGTGTGACACTTGTCCTGGTGGGTCCGGATGAAGTCAAAAAGGTCAAGGTAAAAGGTAAACACATCAGATTTGATCATGTGGTTGGCGTAAACCCTTAATAAAAAGATGATCAAGATCTATCAATCAAGGCATTGTGCCTGAGTGACACTTGGCATATGGCGAGCCCTATTCAGTGATGAAGATTAAAGTAAAGGTGATGTTACTTAAAGTTCATCCAATGGTTGGCATGATTCCTTAATCACAAGATGTAGTCTGATTAACTATCAAGGCATTGTTCCTATCTGCCATGTGTCCCAAGTGGGTCTGATCCTGTAGTTAAATTAAAGTAAACAACATGCATCTTAGCTTTGATCATGTGGCTGGTGTAAAGCCTCAACCCGAAGGTGAAGACGATTTAACCATTAAGGCATTATGCCTACCTGTCGTGTGTCCAATCCACGAGTTCAAACCTATAGTCAGTAAAGATGGTGGTTAAGTAACCAGTAATCAAGTTAAACCAAATCTGATGGTTGGCATGATTCCTTAATCACAAGATGCAGAATAGATAACCATTAAGGCATTACGCCTTGCTACCACGTGTTTTTAATAAGCCTGTGAGACCTGTAGTTACGAAGTGAAGGGTAAGGTTAATATGTAGTCAAGTGGGTTTTGATCAGAAAAACAATGTAAAGCCTCAAAGAAGAATTGATCGAGATCTGTCTATTAAGGCATCACGCTAGCATGACACATGGATAAGTGATGGGACCCGGCCGAAGTTAAAGGAAGGTAAAGCACTGACAGTTTTAAAAACATCCAACGGTGACCATAAAGCCTTAAGACAGAGATGAGAGGAGATTAACCATTGAGGCATCACACTAGTATGACACATAGCATATATGACATCATCGGCCATGGGTTATAAAGGAATGTAAAGGCACTGTAAGTTGATTTTGATCGGACGGACAACGTAAAACCTCAAAGAAAAAGTGATCAAGATCTACTCATCAAGGCATTGCGCCTGATGAACACATGTCCAAACTGATGGTGGTTTTCATCAACTGTTGCTAGTTGTAGGATTTGATAGGAATTGAAGAGATCAACAGTCACATTTTAAACTAGTAAAGCAAATTTTTCTAAACTGTTAGGCCGCGAAGTTTCAAACAAAGTGAAAGTAATGGCGAAGCGTGTGGCAGTCCTAGTGGGAATTAAATGTTGAGTTTACTTGAGAATAGGCAATAAGATTGTCTTGTCAAGTTTTGAAAGCCATAATTGACGAGGTGATTTGAAGCAGAGCTGAATTGCAGAATTTGTTGTTTGTTTCCCAACTTTGCAGAACGGGTAAGCCTTTCTAAGACTGCTTTTTTGAGAAATTATGAATTGAATTGGCAATAGGGTTTTGGTGTTGTGAAGTAAATAGACTATTTGCATACGATATTATTATTCTCTTATCTATAAACCCTAAATTAAGGATGGCACCTAGAAGAGAAATTTCAGGGAAAACTGATTACCAGGAGATAAATGTTTGTAAGGATTTCCTGCAGCAATTATATAAATCAACCAAGGACACAACCAAACTTAAAGATATATACTGCCAATACATCCTCTTTTGAAAGTGGGTGAGCGTTTTTATGATAGGGGTAGATGGGGATGAGATGCCAAGATTAGCATGACTGGTTTGGGTTTGTTTAAGGGGGCTTTCAGCCAGAGGAATGCATTTGCCCCCAACAGTAACAACTAGCAGTTTGATGTTGGAAATTTAATAGTCCCTGGGGTTTTCATGGACATGGACTTATTGATCCAAATTGCAGAGACATATGACAGTGTTTCTAGGGTTCTCAGAGACACAAATGGCAACATATTAGTAAGTATCACACCTAAAGAGATAAGGGAAGTGTTTCAATTGAATGATCCCCCTGTTCAAATGATGGACATTGATTTTGATCAGTTCAAAGAAGTATATAAGGCTCAAAGAAGTTACCTTAGAATTGGTCCCTTAAAGGAATTCTTTAACAAGATAGGAGACTTGATTGTGGTAGGCCCAAATACACCAGAGCCTTTCAAATTAAATTATTTCAATTCAAAGGCTAGAGGAATGTACAGTGCTTTGAGTTACATTTTTGGAGAAGATGAAGAAATAGTGATGTCCATTCACTATATGTTTATGATGGCTCAAATTATTCATCCACATTTGGCTATCATTTTTTATTTTTCTACCCATATTGTTTAACTAATTCATCAGGGTCTAATAGGTATAAAGAATGCCAAGTTAGTCAGGCCATTTGGATGGTATTCCATGATAATGCATATGATCTTGTATGAATGTTGATTATTTTGAGAAGGAAATGGATCTAATGAGGTTCAAGGATGATGAAGAGATGCCTTTTCAATTGTGGAGTGGAGATTTGTCATGGGATAGGAAGGAAGCTAGTTTCATCACCTTTGATAGGTGTTTTGCTTCCAAGCTCAAAGCATTATTGTTTTCAAATAATCCAAGAATTCACAGAGGATTATTGAATATTTTAAGGCCAAAAGAGTTTTTTAAAAGTGTTTATATAGTACACAATTGGGGTGACATCATTTTATACCTTGTTTCCATAGTATTCAGAGTTTATGATTTCAGAGGAGTTCTAAATATACTCCCATATCAGGTACCTCTTAAACTAGGAGTTGCAAAAATAATTAGAAAAATCAGTGGCCTACAATAGGAGGCATTTATAGAGAAAGGGAAAGGCGCAATTTTCCCTACTATCACAATTTCACATCAATTTGTTATTACTAAGGGGGATGGAAACATTTGAATAAGTAACTTGAACCCTATCAAATGACAACATCAGTAGTAAGATGTGATGACAATGAAGGATTCATCAGTGATATGTTTAGGAAATGAACAAAGTGTCTTGTATTGAATCATTAATTTAAATTTCCAAAGGACATCATGGGGAATGAGTTCAATTTATAAGAACAGGATATTAAGAAAGAAAAATGGTTGGTTTACAAGAAGACCCTGGACTTTGTCCAATATTTTGATAAAGGATATGATCCTTTGAAATAATCCACCCTTGGGCCAAGAAGACTGATACATTAATGTCTCTATTTGAAGATTTTATGCAAACATTGAATCAAAAGAAAGAAGAAGTAATGAAGGTAGAGCCAGAAAGGGGCAAGGCTATTTTGAGAAAATCTACACATGGGAGGATTGTGTCACCAGGAAAATATACACTACATTAGAAACAAGGTTATAGTATGGTAGTGCAGAAGGGTGAAACATCCCATAGGGGCCAGTCTCAAACACGAGTCTATGACAAAGAGGTTTCTACCTCAAAGGGGAAGAGGGCCATGAATGAAGAAACTGAGTCAATGCCAGTTCAAAAGAAATAGAGAACAAAAGGAGAGGGACAACAACTTGAAAACTTATATTCCCCCTCCATGTCTCCATTACATATGGATGAGCAAGTTGTTGTAGAACAGTTACTACAAATGGGAGATGCAGGACAATTTTTCATAACCTCTCAAGAGATGCAAGAAGGGATGCCAAAGGCTCCTAAACACAATGAGATAGATTTGACCATTGTTGAGTTTGTTGGTAAAGAGCTAGATCCAATTACAAAACAAGCCAGTGATGAGTTTATATTAGATGACAAATTTGTAAGAGCTAGGGAATTTTTTTAGTTCCTATGGAGAATAAACATTAATGAATTCAAATAAAAATGTTAGAAAAGGCAGAAAAATCAACCTGATAAGAATAAGGATGAGATTGAGACAAAGGTAAAGCAGGAGATGATAGCCAAATTTGATAAAATTACTCCTGAGGAAGGGATAGAGCTAGTCAAGAAGGAAGGAGTGCTTATCTTCCCTGAATGGGACATAGCTGATGTTGTGGTATTTGATGTTGTTAGGAAAGAAACCAAACCCATGCATGTCACTGAGGCAGAAGCACAACAAGCTTATAAAGGGGTTAATTTTAGTGAAGACCATGCAACATTAGTAATGTGGTCATTAAAGAAGAGGGAACATAAAAGGATTAGTGAAAACACTCAGGTTGAGCAGTCAGGCAACCTGCTTCTAAAAAGAGTTACAAACACCTTTGGGGTAGAGGCAACAAGCATCACATTGGAAACTATCAAATTTGGCCTAAAAGTAGCAGAGAAATAGGAGGAATAAATTGAGAACCTAAGAACCAAATTAGAAACATTTTTTAAGGCTTACAATGATGAAAGGATAAAATCCTTGGAGAAAGACAAGAAAATTGCCATATTAGAGGGAAAATAATCAGTCCAAGTTTCTCCACAAAGGGTGATAAAACAGGACCCACATCAACCTTCTTCCTCTATCCCTATTATAGAATTTCCTCCTTCCCCCTACCATTTGGAACTACTACAGAAGAAAATCTAGATTTAGAAAGAGACAAATTAGTTGCTGAAAGGACCATATTGGAAAGGATAAGCAAGATATAGGATGAAGAAAGCATAAAGTCTAGGGAAGCACAAGCATAGGTGCAACAAAAAAATGAAGATAAGATAAAGGCTACACTTATGCATTTTACTGATGATCTGAATCCTCCCTCTATTTACCTGTAGGGTAAGAAAGTTATAAGCATACTAGATGCTTTCAATAAAGACAAAGATAAATGGGACCCAATTATGGAAAGGTGGAGAGGAAAGAAGGAAGAACTAAAGTCTTTTTACACCTTATCTAAGAAGGGCGATAATGTGGATATTGTGCTAGCTGCCACTTACAAATGTTTTAAACATCTAGTTGATTTGGACGTAAGGAGGAGCATCATCCTAAAAATGGTAGAGACATTAAGAAAGGAATACTCCAAAACCCGTTATGAGATGTTCCCAAATTTATTCAAGAAGAATGGAAAGATAAAGAGGGAAGCCTTATGGATGAACCAAATGAATGATGAACTAGAAATAAGGACAAACAACATCATCACTCTAGAGAGTACACTTTTGTTTGTTCAAACTGTTGAAATTATTGACAAGGCCAAGTTATACTTTGAATTTTGGAAAGAGGAATTTGAGAAGGAAAATTTTAGTTGGGATGAGTTGAACAGAAAGAAAGATGAGGTCATCAATTTTCCTTGGCTGAGTGATGAGGTGTTCACCTCTTGGAAGGATAGGTACAATGTAGCCAACCAAGAAGAAGAGAATGGTGTATGACAATCAATAGATGGAAGTCTTCCCAATATTTTGAACAAGCCAAGTGGATACAAAGAGTAGTATACCAGATAACCAAGGCAAAAAATCCACCTGGCGACTTCCAAACAAGTTTGAAGTAGTTACAAGGAAGCAAGCAATCAGAAGACAAAGTACTTGAAAAATCTTGCAACAAAGTGGTTGTTATTCCACTTGTGTTTTTGCCTTTTTGTATGAGTCATGTTTGTTGTCCTTATTCCAATTGATCTGTAGCTCGTTGCAATCCTCTTCTATAAAAGTATTCCCAGATCATTGGAAAGGGCTACGAAATTAAGTATTGTAAGCATTTTTTGAATTGTTCAGTCAAGGGAATATAGAATAATTGTACTAGATAGTTTTCATTTTTTAGAAATAAAGTTGGAAGATCTCTTGCATATTATTGAAGAGGTTATCTCTGATTACATCTTGTATATAGAAGTATGATTCTTTAAACTTAATACACAGATCCAGATTCCAAACTCTCCTATGGTGTTATGTTTTATGAGTTATGAATTTTCCAATTCATTAGCATAGAGTTATCTGTGTTTATGTAGTTGTTTTAGAGTTTTGATCAAGGATCAAATTAAATGATACTCTAATTAATACATAGATTCATCTTGATATACACTAGGATCTTAAAATTAGTGTGGTTTTGGGATACTTGTGTTTATGGTCTGGAATCTCTGATAATAATTGACTTCTGCATATTGTATTTGTTCTAGAGTATAGCCCAATGGATAAAGCACTGATCAAAGACTGATAAGTTCTATATTGTTGCATGTATGGTTATAGATTGGCTATGTTTCTGCAAACACAAACATAAAATCTACTATTTCCTATATTTGTACAAGTTTGTTTTGATATATCTATCTCATGCTCCATTTCATGGTTGATGTCCAATGGGTAATAAGCCAGTTATCTAGTATCTCCCAGTTTTATTGAGTTTTTGTGAGATTCATGCTTGATTGATACCACATAGATTACTTGAAGGTATCAAAGGGTATCCCCCCTTGGTATAGAAGAACCTAAAGAGTAGAAGCATGGTATGAGTGCTTGTTAGTTGGTCATTTCCATTACATGAAATAATAATTGGAGTTGGCCTCTCTTTAAAATATTATCAGAAAAAGGAAAGGTTGTTGTTCAATCATCACAGTATAAAAAAACAACCAACAAAATAGTGACTCTGCTAGGGACTGAGATTTATTTGTAACAAGTATTCAGGGGTTTTCAAGTTGAGCTAGACTCCTGACCCATTTACTTATCTTAACCAGTTAGTTGACCATTGATAGTATATTAGAGTAATGGAATGGTGTGTACTGAGAGGGGAGGGGTGAATCAGTACCCTTAAAACTTTTATCACTTTAACCTTTAGTAATCTTTCCTTGCATTACCAACCATATTTTTTTTCTACCTTATGCATGTAATATCAAAACATAAATGTAATTTGCATGTAAACATTCATGAAAAGTAGTTACACATGACACAAGAATTGGTAATGCAAAAAACTCATGTTAGAAGGTAAAAACTACGGTGGGGATGAAACCCAAAAAGCTTCACTATCTGCAGAATGGAAGGTGTCAGTTAAGGATACAAGTGTGATCACTTCTGATGATCTTATCCTGTTAGGAGTAACATGTTTATACTTTTTAAGGTCTACTTTGTTAAGAGATTTTAACAACACTGTTAAGTGTGCACTCGGTTAAGAGATTTACAATAAGACTATTAAGTCCACCTTCTTAAAGGATTTCTTCTATTTGCTGCAATTGTTAGAGAGTAGTCAAAAATACTTGTTGACCTGATGATATGCACTCTTGAATTGATGAATACATATCCTTTAAGTTCACAAGATAAATGTATTACCTATAGTGATTGATTAATACCTTTGTTCTACTCGATAGCCTTGAATCTTGTTCTTCATAACTGAATTCTTTCTTTTGTGTCCTTCTGCATGAAACTCTTTCTCTGATCCATAGATTTCTGATGCAGCTATAATCATCATTTTTTGATTGATTACTACATCTATTTATACAATGTATTAACCTAATTTGGTTTCACGCTTTACAATAAAAAAACTCTATGATCAAAGGTTTATAACTTGACCTTAATCACCTAGTTTGCATGTTTATAATCAGTTAGACTAATTAAAACTATTACATATACTTTACTTGTTCCTCAAGAAATAGTTTTAAAGCTAAGCATAAAGCTAATTATGAAACTGAAGTGCTTTATCTAACATGTATCTCATATCCACATTTCTCGGGAATAAAACATCTCTCGGTAGACGGGTGCTCTGGTTTCTCTGTAGTCTGTGCTCAATGATGTATCTGTAGACATTCTGCTTCTTGGGTTACTCTATAGACTGTCTATCAGTTTACTTTGTCAACTACTCTCGGTTTACTCTTTGAACTACTCTATCGGGTTACACTGTAAACTATTTGATGTTGTCCTCTGCACTTCACTGTTTCGGTGACCATTGCACTTATCAATTTGTTGTCACTCAGTGATCATGTAATTGATGGTGCAAAAACCATTTTATTGTATACTAATGACAAATATAATCATCTAGGATTATCAATCTCCCCCTTTGACATTAGTATCAAAAACTGATATGTGCATTTGACTGATGTATTCAGTATCTACACAAAGTGTTTACCTTGTCAATGACCCCCCTATGTGCATGCCTCGGTACAGTGTATGTACATGTTTCTCCTTTTTGTGTTTCCTTCTTTGGCCTTTTACATGTTTTCCCCTTTTGACATGTTACATGTTTTCCCCTTTTCATATATATTTCCCCCTTATACATATAATTTCCCCCTTTTTTTGAAAATAATGACAAAGGTGTAATACTTACATCTTGTCAAGTATGTGAGCATGGGATTTATGAATGTATGTCATTATCTTCTCCCATTTCTATTGGAGGTGTTCCAGGGTCATGTATTCCAATGTGATTCTAGCGTGCATGTCATATATACTCTCGATAACAAACATCTCTAGGGTGGCAATCAATGCTTTTTTCCAAAGTCATGTGTTTCAACAACAGTGTGAGGTTCTGGAGTAATATAGCTTTGAGCTTGGTTACCTCATCTTGGATTATGATTTCAGCCTTTTTTAGTTCTAGTCTCAACCTTTTTGACTCTACAATCTTATCATAATGCAATTGGAATGCATTTTCTTCGGTTGTGAGACTTTGTGCACTAGCCTTAAGATCTTCATTTATCTTTGCTATCTTTTCACTATGCTCGGTAGTGAAATGCGCTATTGTGCACAACTTTTGAGCTAGTTTAACTAATTTTGATAATATTGGTTCTATTGTAGTTACTAATTCATAAAGTTTTACCTTATTTTCTGCCACTTCTTGGCTGATTTTCTTGGTTAACTTGTATTGACACTTCTTCTCAACACGTTCCTCAATGACTTTGTCTGCATCTATATTCTGTGATGTAATGGCATCGGTGAGTACTGCTAATTGATCAAGTATTGGAGCATTTTGATCAATTTAAGTGTCAAGTACTATCTACAATAGTATTTATTTTGTGGTATCCATGACTTGTGAGTTCTTGTGCTCCTTCCTAAGCTTGTCCTACATTGCCTTTCTCTTGCAGAGTTATACATACTTGGTCAGGGACTTGGGATCTAGTGTCCTTGGATCACAGTCGGGTATATCTATAATTTCATTAAGTGTGATCAGAGCTTTACTCTTCTTCTTTGAAATTATGCTGGAAGCAGGGGTATGTAGAACTATAGAAAGTTATTTCTCTATTTCTTTTGATTTGGGTGACTGTGTGGGAGGTGTGTTGCCTTTTGTATGTTGCTCGGTATTGAAATGTTCATTGGTAGTAGACGTCTCTACATCAACCTTAGCTTTATCTGTAGCCTTTTCTTCCTTGGTGTTCTTGTCAGTGGCATCACTATGTTTTTCCTCTCCACTTGTATCTTTATTTTCCTCATTTGTTTCCTTTTGCTTTCCTTGTTCATCACCTGTGTCTATTGGTATGTTTGCATCAGGCTGAGGTGACTTTTCATTCTCTTCATTAATGATATTGATAGCTTGTATCAATAAGGGCATGTGACTTAGTACATTTACGTATGAAACATCTATTGTATCCTTTTCTTGTTCTTGCTTGGTGGCATAAGTTACTGTTGCCCAAATTTTCCATCCTATGCAATTTGGCCTGGTCTGCCCTGTGTGACCGTCTAATCCCTTTATCCCTCCTAAAAGTGCCTATTTACCGATTTTCAGTACCAAGATCAATTGGGTGGAGTTGTTATGTTTTAAACGGATTTAGGTAGTTTCTCAGTTCTGGTGTATTCGATTCATTTACCTCTGTTCAGAATGTCTATCCACTGTCATGTTTCAGGTTTTCCAGTCTACACTTAGCCAAATTTGCAAAACCCTTAAACCCTAAGCCTTGGCATTCTGTTTCGCTGTTACTTTTTCCTTTCACTTAAGACATGTGTTTTAAATGAAATCGCCTTGTCGCGATACCCTGAGCGAATATTCCAATTGTCTCCCCAACTTTGCATCTTCCTTCAGTCACATGGTCTCATTCAGAATCAGAATATTCCTTTGGCCTTCTAAGACTTAGCGATTTCTTTCATGTCGGGAAGTCGCAGGATGACCATGTCATAAGGCTCTATGAAAATGGGACCCATTGCTTAGTCGGGTGATCGCGTGAAGTTCTTGACGGTTAAGAAAATGTTCTTAGACTCAGCAAATACTTCGTGTCGCGTTATCGCCGGATCAGTCATAGCTAACAGTCAGTCGTTCCTTCAGTCGCGTAGTCTCGTGATGAAATGGCGGTTAAGAAATTTTAATCGAGACTCCGCGACTACCTGTCTGTGGTCTACAGTAATCCTTAGTCAGGATGTCGCCAGAGCAGGGTGATGACTTAGTTCTCCAGTGTGCAGCAGGTGAACCAATGATTGTGTGACATGTGTCACAAGGTGGATGGATATTAAGGATTGTCGGGTGGTCACCAGAAGGAAAAAGAGGATTCGGCGACAATGAGACTAAGGTACTTTGCCTTCAGTCGTGATGTCTCGAAAAGATTTTAGGGTATGCATGAAAATATGGTGATTGAACGACGGCCGTCAGATGAAAGAATCAGAGGATCCTATAGTGGTCGTAAAGTCTGGGAAAAAGGGTGCCCTGTAGAAAAAGTCCTCCCGACTCAGCGATTAAGGTATGTCACGCAGTCGCCAGGCAATGCTGATCAAAGAAAAAGGGCTCGCGAGTGCGCGACGAGCTAAAAGAGGGATGCATCGCATAGTCGCACAGACAGTTTTCAAGGGTCATAAAGGTCTGCGACCGTGCGACCAAAGGAATTGTTCATCTCGTCGCTCAGTCGCTGTTGTTTTCAGATAAAGAAAAAAGGCCCGCGAGTGTGCGATTAACAAGAAAATGAAGGTCATCGCTAAGTCGCCGGTCAGAAATGGAGAAAGAGAGATCAGCTCGCGAGTATGCGACAAGCAAAGGAAAGAAGGTGTCGCTCGATCGCTGATCAAATTTGATGAATCAAAAAGGGCTCACGATCTTGCGACTGAGAAAATAAAAGCCTCATCGCTCACTCGCCGATCAGTGAAGATAAAAGGAGGACAACTCGCGGGTGAGCGACTATAGAAAAAGGAAGCTCGTCGCACGCTCGCAGTCAGGGGTAAGATAAAGTTTTCAGCCCCGTGAGTTTGCGACCGAGTAAAAAGACAGATGCCATCACCCACTCACGCACAGGTTGAAAGCTGAAGGAAAAGGTGAGCGAGTATACGATGAGTCAGAATATGCATTAAGAAAATGGATGTCTCTCAGTCGCTCAGAATCCAAAGGCTAGTTTAAAGAGCTCATGAATGTTCGATGAAGGGATAAATGGAAAGTAAGATGCATAGGCGCTCAGTCGCTGAGACTCAAGTGAAATAAAGAATCAACTCGCGAGCTTGCTACTAAGGAAAGAAAAGATAGCGTCGCTCACTCACGCACAGGACAGGAGCAAAGCAGAAGGGACTGTGAGTACGCGACAGACATGAAAGGAGGATTAAACAGAAAGCATTTCCCACTCGTAGAGAGCAGAAATAAGATAGTTAAGTTGAAAAAATGATTTGCAGAACGAATGAAAGGGCGTTGTTTGCCAATTTCTGTTGATTTCTGGATAAAATATGTATAAGTCTGCGATTTTCCCAGAATTTAAAATGTAAACAAGGGAAAAGATCAGATTTTTTTAGAGACAAAAAGATTAGATATTTTCTCAGACGCTAAGATATTTTACGCTGGAAGGATCAGATTTTTGAAAGGTCAGAGGATGCATTTTGGGGCTGCCGAAAAGTTATTGCAATTCAGAGACTTGTGTGACTCTTCTAGAGGGATAAGACTGCTTCTGTAAAGGGGAATTTATGTTGATATTTCCTGGGTATGACTTTTGGATCACCAAGTGGTATTTTGTAAACTTTTGAAGGGCTAAGCGATGGCTGGACAGGCCAAAATCCGATCAAGAAGTTATTGCTCTCCAAAATGCAGTTGGCTAAAAAAGCATAAGTATGAGTTGAGGACTCATTTGTAAGGGGTTCGGATTTATGTAAGGATGCATTCTTGTGACATTTTCTCTGTCCTTGATGTATTCTTTTTTTCAGAAGTTTGCAACTCATCGTGAGAAATAATACGCAGAGCTTGGAGTTCTTGGAACCAATTTATTGAATTGTGTCATCCTTGTCTCTTTTCTGCTTGTTTGTATGCGTTATAGATGGTTGATGGGTTAATTGTGAATGATTTTATTTCCTTTTAATCATGTCCCTCTGTGGCATCTACTTGCAGAAGAGTATGTTTGCTTGCAGGTTTTAACTAGTGTCTTAGTTAGAGCTGTTAACTATGAAGTCTTTCCTCTTAACAGGTTTAATCATGACCTTGTTATGAAACATTAATGCATGCCTAT
The DNA here is from genome assembly GCA_018584345.1 of Thuja plicata. Classification (NCBI taxonomy): domain Eukaryota; kingdom Viridiplantae; phylum Streptophyta; class Pinopsida; order Cupressales; family Cupressaceae; genus Thuja; species Thuja plicata. The sequence continues at coordinate 774,436 of MU227304.1, forward strand.
ACAAGAGATTTGTGTTTTACCTCCAATTCAAGTTAGTTGACCCAGGACTTAACCCTGTGTGTGTTATGTTTTCATGTCAAATTTGGTGCATCACCTAGTAGGTAGTTTGCTTTCAATTATTTCCCTTTCCATGCAATCCTTCTAACCCTTTTCCCCTCAAGTTTACTTTCCTGTTTAAGAGCAAGCTAAGGTGATTATCCGAGAGGAACCAGCCTAGATCTGGAGGTCTCATCTCGGTTAGCAGAGGTCCCACAACCTTGAGATGACTCCCTTGTTATACTAGATTATCAAGACCAAGAGAGCTTGAGATCATAGGCGCAAATTCAGTGTATAACAGTTACATCTTCATCCTTCTTGGGATCATCATCTGAATTAATCTGAGTTATATCTTTGATTGTGATGTATGGTGTTTCCCCTAATGATTGTAATATCTCAGGTACATCATTCATTTCCTTACTCACCTCTATTGTCAAATCAACTGGAGTGATGTCCTCGGTGTCATTGATGAAAATTTGTTGTGGGCTCGTGAGGCCTCCTTTTCCTCATTGTGAGGTGTCTCCGTTAGTGCTAGTATTTCCTTGGGTGGATTGACGATTTCATTCCAAATATCACCGTTTTCTTTGTCAAGCTCTTGTAACCTATCCTCTAGTACTTTGTATGCTCTCATCTTTGCTAAAAAATTATTTTCATATTGCTTCATTGTTGCATAATTTCTACAACTATTGAATTGGGTGGCATGAATGTAACTAGGGATCTTTCCTTTAGTTGTTTCTATGTGTGCAATGCATAAGTCCACCTTGCTAATATGTTGTCATTAAGCTCTTGTAGCATATATTTGTTGAATTGTATAGGTACATACTTGAATGCAACCATTTCCTTAATTATGGCCTCTTCAATCTTTTTTTGATCCTCGGGAGACAAGGTTAGCCATTGTCTAATCTTTTGGTGTGATATGCTCCCAGTGTTGATGATTGATTCTACAACTTCATCAACTATTGTAGGCACTTTGAGCTTTTCAGTTTGGTGTCCTTGTTCATCCTGTTCAGTATCTTCCTTATCCTCTTTACCTTTGATATATCTTCTTCTTTTCCTTGGTGATGCTTTCCCGATTTGAGGCGTTCTCTTATAAGTCCTCACTGTACTTTTCTTTACGATTGGTGAGTATGCATCTTTTGTAGTCTTACTCCTTGTTCTTGATGCATTTGTCACATTTGTAATCTTTGCCTTCTTAGATGGTGGTGCATCCGATTAAGTAGAATCGGAGTCACTCAATTTTTCAGCTTCTTCGACAGGTGAATGTCCCTCGTTGATATCTTGTTTTGATGCTTCATTTTTTACCGACAATTTATTTTCAAGTGTTTTCACCATTTTTGTTTTCTTCTTGTCGATTTTCTTCACTACTAAGCCAGTCTTGATTCTATACTTGGCTTCTTCATAAGTGCCAAGTCTTGTTTGTGATTTTTTCACTACTTCATTTAGCAAGGCTTCAATAGCCTCTGTAGCTTGATCAATGTTGATCTTATAATCCAGTGGTGGTAACCATATTGTTCTTGGTACAACTGGTTTTATTAGAGTGGTGTCGGTATCCACTATGAAACATATTTCATCCTTATACTGTTCCACCAGTTATGCAGGGATCCTCATTCTCTTCTGCATTCTATCCTTGAAAGTAGTGAAGTATTCATCCATTAATGATGTGAAATTATCCCCTAGTGACTTAATGAATTCACTAATTTGTGCAGTTACTAGTCAGGTTGTGTCCCAATTGACATTACCGACAGATGGGAAGAAATTCTGAAAGTAGAAAAATATGCACATGAGGAGTGAACCGAACTTACATGAATTAGATATGGCTGACCTAATTGTCCTCATATTCTCCTCTAGTTGCTTCAGTAGCAGCTTAGATAAGTCCAGTTGTAGTCCCTTCTTCACAATCTTATAAGCAGTGTCAACTACTCCACAAGCTATGTTGTTCATTCGGCTGGCTTGGAATACATTATATCCAAGTACACATACATCGAAATTCATCTCTAGGTCAGTGATTGAATTAACTTTTAAACCTCTATCGTCCCATACTGCATCTATTAACTTTTCAATCTTGGGGCGAGAAGGAGGTTTTAGGGCTTTAGCCTTATCAGTTACTGGATAACCTGTTACTATGTGTATTACATCCTTAGTGATTGGTTTTGGTTCATCCAACCACATTTTCCTGTCATGTACTTGACTGAGTACTATCCAAATCCACTCGGTCTTGAACTCTTTCAGGAACATTAGGGCATTTGTTAACCCTTTTATCTTAATGTGTTTTTGTTCATCTTTGAAGTTTCCATCTGTGCAAAGCTTCTTGTAAGCTTCTTCGACCTCAAGGTCTCTGATCTCTGCAACCTTGCAGTGGATATATGCTCAGACATCTTCAACTAGAAAAACCCTATGAGGTATACTCAAGAACGTTCCTTGGTCGTCGGGTTGTGAAGCAACCTCGTGGAAAAATTTGTACTTAAGCTCTTCACAGGTAGAGTTCTTGATCAAGTTGACCTTCTTGTCCTTCACATTCTTGATCTTTGTGACTGGTGATGTAGTTGCCATTGTTCGTGAAATATTTAGGGCTTTCTCTATAAACAAACTATGAGATCGGTAAGTCTTGGTGTGTGTTAAAAATGTGTCACACTTCTATGAATCATTATATCCAAGATCGCTCAAGAATGAGGTCTCAAATGGCGACTCATAGCTCTCTATTCATGGAGTGCAAAGGCTTGTGATGGAGGCCCTCAGATTGACCTAGTTTGTGCCCCTGCAAGTACACCATAAAATGAGAGATTCTATATGATAATGCATGATTTTGTCTATATGATAATGAAATTAATCTATATGATAACAATGC
>MU227304.1:788449-840551 GCA_018584345.1 Thuja plicata
GGAAGACTGAAAATGACAGGATAGAAAAAATGAGCAAGTTGACAGTTTGACACTTAAGAATGCAGATTTGTTGATCATTTTGGTGTTTGTCTTAATGTTTGGGTGTATGTTTTGATCTTTCACTCACACAAGACACACCAAGAAGATTGTTTGTTGTAAAAGAAATAGTCACATCACAACCTAGGTAAGCCAGGACACTATCTATTGAATTCCCACTTGAATCGAAGTTTAGCCACACTTACTCATAGCGAACAACTTAGAAGCTTGGAGGCACGGGCTCCTCCTTACATGTGCACTCACTTCTCAGACACATCAAGCTTCGAATCCCAAGAGAATTGCTTTCCAAGGGACTATTGTCTCTACTAAGAGCTATGAAAATGTGGGACATCTTAGTCGGTCTCTGACCTTCTGCGTCAACAGATAGAGGGTTTTTGGTCACTAAAACAAAGTTTGTAGTCAAGGCATCCATTCAGGTGGTTGTGATCAAGTCATTTTCCCAATTAAGGGGGCTCTCCCAATCCTTTCAAAGCAAGGTTTTCACCTTAACAATGTAGAGACTTTAACGCACCACTAGGGTACTAGAGGATATTTTGGTTGCCACAATGAATTCACACCTGTCCTCGTGAGATTAATCACAATGGAATTTTTATATACCGGTTCGAAAGGGCTTGGGTTTAGCCTGTTACCGGTTGGGCAATCCACTCTCATTGGATCTATTAAAGCACTCGGGAGGTAGCCACACTAAAAGAATTACATGAGTTTCTCTTTCACCCAAGATCCACAAAGGCAAGGGGAGAGCATACATTCATATAATTCTTAGGATTACAATCTAAAAGACACTTCAAACACATAAGAAAAAGACAATAATGTTTCTGGATTTCTGATCATCCCAAAAGGGCAAGAGCATAGTTTCCTGACATCATTGTCATTCCTAAAAATACCAAATAGAAGTTCATTTTAGAAGTCTTGCATGTGGGTTCCTATTTTAATAGAACAAAACAAAATGCAAGCACGATATTTAGCACGCTATCGATAAAGGCAACCTGCAAGATGATTCATTAGTAGTCTTTGTTTGAGTCTTCTTTTTCAACACCCTGCAAACCAATGTTAGATTGTAATCAAAGATAAGCATCAAGAACAACAAAGTCAAAGATTGGCCAGTGTTAGAAAAATCATAAAATAAGAAATCTAATTACATATTCAAAAAGTAGATGAAAAATCACGCACTTTCAAAAAAAGTTGCACTAAAAAATGTTACCGTATGAGCCCGTACGAGGCTTCGGAAGTTGCAAAATAGAGGATTAGATAGGTACAGTGATGAAAACCTACAATTTATGATAAATATGTGACTAAAATCTAAAAACTAAGAACAACCCAGATATCTTCAGACAATTCTACCCAAAATAAAAAAAATATTGCACTCAATTTGGACCTAAAATGAGCAAGATATGATCGTTTGAAGTTAGACTGAAATTTCAAAAACTCCAATGGTGAAGGCAAAGACTTTTCAAACCCTGCTGACGTCAGCAGATTGCGGCATTAAAATTGACGGGCTAGGGGCCATCATAGAAGGTCCCGAATTTTGACGGTCATATGGCTGTCAAATTTAACATAGTAAAAAAATCTAATTTTTGTTTTGTTTTTTCAAAAATCTACCCCGGGTTGCGTGCAGAGATGATATGAAATTTGCCTTGATTTCCGTGCAACCCTGCTTGGGCAAAAGTATGTCACAGATTTGACTTTTGTCAAATATGGACAAGTTTATAGTCGTTTTCAACTGAAACGACAACCCAGACGCAATGGTGGGGTCAGATTTGGCTCAAAATAAGAGCTTTAAAGACACTGAGAGAATAATAGATAGAATATAGAAGGAATTTTTGAATGTGATGACAGAAATAGATGTTCTGCCCCACGGTGGGCGCCAAAAATGTGTGCTAAAAATGTGTCACACTTCTATGAATTATTATATCCAAGATCGCTCAAGAATGAGGTCTCAAATGGTGACTCATAGCTCTCTATTCATGGAGTGCAAAGGCATGTGATGGAGGCCCTCAGATTGACCTAGTTTGTGCCCCTACAAGTACACCATAAAACGAAAGATTCTATACGATAATGCATGATTTTATCTATATGATAATGGAATTAATCTATATGATAACCATGCATGATTATTCTATGAAAGGAAATACAAATGCAAAATTAATCTATGAAAGAAAATATGATTTTAATCTAAAATGCAAATGAAAAATTAATCTAAATGAATTGCCATGAATGTATGAGAGAAGAAGACAAGAAGAGAGAAATTGCAATATCCAAGCTCAAGTGCTCAAATTCTCCTCCAAAATTGCTCTCCAATCCTGCAACATAACAATAAACTAAAGAATGTGTGCGTTTTTATTTATTATGCAAATTAGAAGGAGAGGCTTCCTTATAAAGAGCAATGGATTGTGGAGATTAAGAGGTAAAAGAAAAGGAAAATAAAACAATGGTGGAGATTAAATCTTGGTTGATCCATGTGCTTTAAATCTTCAAAAGGCAAGATCAAAGGGCTATGATTAAGAGGCAAAAAAACACACCACTTAGGAAGATGTAGAGAAAAATAGATTTTTATTTATTTTTTATTTGATTTATTTCCTTTTTTATCAAAAAGAGAGCTTTAAGTGGGGAATTTATTTATTTAAAAGAGGAATTTTCTTTTAATTAAACAAGATAAGATTATTTAATTAAAAGAGGGATATTGATTAAATAAGATAAAATCATTTAATTAAAAAGGGATATCTTAATTAAATAAGATTATTTCATTTAAGCGATATTTTCTTTTATTTAAATAAGATTATTTCATTTAATAAAAAGAGATGTTTTTTTTTAATTAAATAATATTATTGAAAAAATGATCAAACCTTAGGAAATATTGAAATAATTAAATTAATTACGATTTGATCAAGGAAATTGATTTGAATTGAAAATATTGCAAAGCACTGATTCGGGAATTTAATAAATTGATAAATGGGGGCCCATAGTCTAGGCGACCATTTTAGGGTGCATACACTTGGTACTTACGTGATCTTTGCTATGGATTGTTGAAATCTGTTTGGAATTGCCTTTGAATATGTTGTTGATCAATCTGCAAACTTGTCACTTCTAGTTGCTCTCCTTCGCTCTACTGTTTTCTCATTTTTTCTTTGTGAGTGAATGAGATCTTCGATGCCCTATTTATAGCAAATAACCTAAGTGGTGCAATTAATGCTTTAGCTACCACTCGATCGATGAAACAAAGATGCTCAAGTATCATACCAAATACTTCATCCTCAGTGAGTATACAATGCTTGGGGTAAGTGATAACTTAGTTTTACTTTTCACATGTTCACCAACAATGCTCGGTATGGTGATGACTTGATTGTCATTCATGTGTTTACCGACGATGCTCAGTTTATATTGACAACTTGGCTTGTTTTACATATGTATACTGACGATGCTCGGTATGTATTGACCGACGATATTGGATTCACAAAATTATAATGTAAGCAATACCATAGTGCATCTTCATTCATGCTAGTTTGGCATATTATCAATGAATATTGGAACTAATGTAAAATATAGCTTTGTATAGTGCAGTTCCGTACTTACTTGTTTTTCTTAGGTGGGGGTGGTGGAATCACCTAATCTATTGGATGAGGTGTCACCAACTGTATTGCTTGGTCCAACATTGTCATTGTTTGAAGCTTTCCTCCACATTTAATTTCTCATTCTCCTGATATCTTCAATGGTATTGCCATTAGCAAAAGTGCTTGACTCTATCACTCAGTCTCTGCAGTCCTTGCTTAGGTGACCGACCCCATGACAGTGTAAGCATGCCATTCCGGAGTTAGTCCAGCTTCTTGATTTTATCATCCATTTCCTCATGCAGTTAGCAACAATGTGTCCATATCTACCACATGTTGTAATCTCAAACATATGAGTTACCGACTCTTCTTAGTTTATAAGCATTTTCTTGTTCTTTTGGTTTCCATACTTGATTTTTCTTTTTTCTACATTCATGAGATGCGTGGCCTTGCATTTTGCAAGTAGAACAATATTTTTCCATGTAGGATTCCTTCTTTGGTTGTTTCACCTTATATTTACATTCATGTGCTTTATTTCCATGCTTGTTATAGTTATAACAATTACCTATAAATGTAGAATTGGATTTAGGAATACCTTCTGCTTTGCTCCTGCAAACATTTGATGTGTAGCCTGGTTTTCCACAGTGATTGCATGACTGCTTCTTTGCTCTGAGATTTGTGTAGATATTCCTTTGATTAGATTCATTTGACGATTCTCCATGCTCGGTATACCCTAAACAGATATTGTTGTTGAGTCTTCTTTGTCCATTAAGAAAATCATCCATTTTTTTTGTACTTTCTTCAACTTTCTTGATCATATCATTATGCAGTTGTTGAATCATTACTTCATGATTTAGTTTCACATTTTCTTCTCTTAGTTCACCAATAGCTTCCAATTTCCCATTGAGTTCTATGTTTACTCAGTTGGCCTCATGACTCATAAAAACTATTTTATTGGTGATCTCATGATGATCTTTAGCCAGTCTCTATATCTTAGTTTCTTTTTCTTGCAGCTTCTCAGTGATCTTCCTCCTATCATCAATAGCTAATGTTATTTCTTGTTCAACTTGTCTAGCATTACTCATAACATCAATCATCCTTGCCATCCGTGTCTCTTGACCTATCTATAATACCTTTACTTGTTATGTCAGATGTTTATTGATTTCATTAAGACTTGTAATGCTTCCTTTGGATGTGTCAGATGTATTGCTATATGTAGATCCTAATGACTCAAACAAATAAGGTATCTCTTCTTCATGATAGTCAGTTTCATTGTAGAGATATGCCATGACTTTTCTTTCATTCAATAGCTTTCTCATCTTGATTCTTGCTTCTCTGTATTGCTCAAAGAAAATCTGTATCTATAACTTCTGATTCTCAATATTCTTATCAAGCTTATACCTATTCCATTGTATGATCTTTTCTCTCAAGTGATTTAAAATTTTCCAAATAAGAGATCTAGCTCTGATACCAATTATTAGAATAATGGAATGGTGTGTACTGAGAGGGTAGGGGTGAATTAGTACCCTTAAAACTTTTATCACTTTAACCTTTAGTAATCTTTCCTTGCATTACTGACCATATTGCTTTTCTACCTTATGCATGTAATATCAAAACATAAATGTAATTTGCATGTAAACATTCATAGAAACATTCATGAAAAGTAGTTACACATGACACAAGAATCAGTAATGCAGAAAACCCCTGTTAGAAGGTGAAAACTGCGGTGGGGATGAAACCCACAAAGATTCACCAGATGCGAGCCTATGACGAACTTATTCAAGTTTGCCACCTAGTTTGAAAAATAGGTCAGATTTGTCAAATGCCAGGAATTGTCCGTCAAATTCCAGTGGGTCTGAAGGTTTGAAAATGTCTTTTATCATATAAGAGGTGATGAATTAAGGTACTTATCTTCCATTTTGAATTCACACACATCAATCAAGGTTATTTAGACTCCACACACACTTATCCTTTACAACTTGGCTGAGATTGGAAATACTTTCTCATTGACTTAGGAACACACTCAAAGACTCCTAAGAATATGATAGTCCAACAACATGCAATGGATGTTGAAGGCCATAATATCCAAGTAGTAACGTCAAGGAGGGATCGATATGATGAGTGTCTTCGGGCAATTACTATTTGCCTTGCACAAGCATTACCAACCTTTCAAAGGTAGTCTAGGTGGTCACTAGTAGGAGTTTAATTTAGGCATTCATTCATAACCGTCTCCCATAGTATCACACAAGGCAAGATTGAGGCATATGACCCTATGAGTACCTAGATGTGTGTAGTCTCTCACAAGCAAGATTGAAGCGGCTCCGCTCTACATTACATCCAAGCATGTCCAAGGAGTGATTATCAATGTTCCAAGGACACAACCGATTAAGTCTTCTGAGATTTTAATCTCAAGGAAGCATCTTGATTATAGTGAGGTGGAAGAGTTGGTGTTTACTCGTACTCACTTTGGTCATTCCTGAGAGATTTTTTCCTCAGCTAGTAGACCCTCTAAAGATAAAAGAAATAAAGAGGATTGGTGACTTAGGAGTCTAGATTTATGATTCTCCACTAGGGAGAAGAGCATACTCTCGTAGATTCATATCATTTTCTCTTATCAAACACATCATGCATATGGTAAATTTCCCCAAATTTGACCTCAAATTACAATCTAATGTTTGAGTTTATGATTTTCCCAAAGGGAAAAGAGCATAACCCTCTGATCAGATTGAAATTTGACCTCAAATTTAATTAAATTCCTACAAAATCAATTAATACTAGCATGATGTTTGGTTGATTTCTTGAAGGCAACTTGCAAGACCACACATTAGTAGTTTTTCATCATCTTTGACTTGTGTAATCTTTGTCAAAACATCCTACAAACAATGGTAAGCTTCTAGAAATTAATCACACGAACAAATTCACCCATTAGCCATTAAAAATCATTAATTATGCAAAAATTAGAACACCAGAAATGATTAAAGAATCCTCCTGAATGTGAGCCTTCCTGAATGTGATTAAGGATTAACTAAATGTGATCAATAAAACAAAGTGTGATCCTAAATTTACCACATGCGATCCTTCCCAGATGCGATTCTAGATTTTCAGAATGTGAGCTAGGATCTACCGGGTGCGATCTTGTTCACCAAATGCGACCTTGTTCACCAGATGCGTAACTGCACTACAAAATAGAGAGTTAAAATGGTAGAAATCTGCTAAAAATGATGTAAAATCTGGGGCTCTACCCCACAATGGATGCCAAAAATGTGTGTGTTTATGTGTCATTCACCTGTACCTGCAAATCTGCAAACACAATACTCTATAACTCATTAATTCAATTGTTAGCATATAAGAAATCAATCAAAGCATTGACAATCAAAAGCGAGTTATAACTTCGTATTTAGAATGAGTTTGACCTAATTATGATAATGATCTCATAGTTATGCTTTAGACCAGTGACATACAACTCTAAAATGGAAGATTCAAATTTCTGAGAAGCCATTAGAATGCATCTAAGCTAAAAACATATCAATTCTAAATCAATTGATCCCATAAGAAATTGAAGTGTTTGCTAATTATCTTAAAATGCATGAATTCAATTCTACAACATAAACCTAATGCAAGATTATGAGATTTCCTAGCCATTTGAGCTTAAATTCACTCTTTTTATGGAGAATGAGGTGAAATGAGTGGTTGAGATTGATTCTTGACGAGTGAGTAGGATTAATACTTGCTTGATCCATGTGTGTCAACTCCCTTTAATCCATCAATTGTCTTTGTCATTTAGTGGTGTGTTTTAATTTAGAAGTATTTATTAATTTTCTTTAATTAATTACCTTAGCCAAGAGATTTAATGAGGTTGATTTAATTAAATAGGCCAAGGTAATCAATTAGAAATTAATGATAAATCACTAATAGATGATGCTTAATGTGATGTATTTTATTGATTTCGATGAATTATGCTGATAATCAAATAATTGAATTAGCATAATTGAGAGGAAGATGCTTAATTAAGGCAAATATGGCCTTTGGTTAGACTGGCCCAATTTAGGGTAATTACATCGTGTATTCAAACGATTTCCCTGAAATGATATAATAACCCATTGATCCCTTTGTGTTCCAAGGCATAACCGAAGAGGAACTTGGAGACATTGAACAAGACAAATACTCCTCCTTAGTTGTAGATGCTATGGTAGAATGCAATCCTCGTAAATGCTTTTAGAAAAATGAGTAAAATTTCCTCCCGATTTTGATTTATCCACGATATGGCATGAAAACCCATTGGCAAACCAAGACTCAATAGGATAATCTCAAACATCATCTACAATATCAAAAACCACTTATACTCCTGGGTCTTCACAATCAATCCCGTCATCTATAAAAACAACTACACAAGCTAGTTCATCTTCTACATGGAACATGTCCCAAGCTGTGATGAAATCCCAAGGTATTCCTACTAGTCAAATCATTGCAAGTTCACAGACTTGCTCATCCACCATAGCTGGGTTATCCCAAACTGCTTCATTAAGCATAGTCATATCAAGTACTCAAACCCAATCAACTATGCAGAATACTCATTTTGGCAGTACCCAATGACACAAGCAGTTTCAACTGGATTTATACCCCGACAAAGACAAATATGATCAATATCTTTCGGTCCTATGTTCATCCAACCTCCACTACAAATTAGACCTCAATACCAATATCGACCTTAATATCAACAACCTGAAAACCAAAACATGTTCAATTTCCCACAACTAATGGAACATGGAAATCAAAATTGAACTCATAACAGGTCATATGTGCCTGCACCACCACCCCCATATCAAAGACCAACTAACATTGCTGCCACCAGGCAACAACCTCATGTTGGAAACATGCCACAATCACAGATGGATATCCTCATGCAACAAATAGAAAACATGCAAACTCAGTTGCAAGACCTTCAAAATAAGGGTCAAACAAAGTCCTACACCATAGAGGGCTTATACTCGTACCCTTTTGATCATTCAATCTATATGCCTCCATTCTATGCACACTTTGCGATACCTAAATTTGACAAATATTGAGGCAAAACAAATCCCGTCAAACACATTAGGGAATTCTTCCCAAGTTGCATAGAAGTTGCTCATGATGAAATAAATCACATGCGACTATTCCCTCAGAGTCTAGCCAGACCAGCAATGGAATGGTTCTCACATCTACCCCATGACATCCAATCCTAGGGATAATTAACTAAAAAAACCATCACTCACTTTCATCATAACATAGAATGAAAAGTTAGTATTAAAGACCTTTGCGACATGAAACAAAAGGAGGGGGAGCCCTTCTCCAACTTCCAACAAAGATGGAGAAGTATAAATAACCTAGCTCCCTATGACAATTCTGAAAAGGATCTCATAGTCATGTTCATGGACAACCTTATCCCAAACATGGATTACATTGTCAAATTACAACTCTCCCAAACCTTTGAAGAATTGATTTAAAAGGGAATGCAATGTGAACAAAGCTTGATAAAAAAGGGAATCAAGTCTCCTGTAGACAAATCAAAGTGGTGGAATAAAAACAAAAGTGTTATCAATGATGGTGTCACTGATGCTAAAACTGTCGATTATGCCCAACCCAAACTCAGTCTAAAAGGGGCCCCTGTGTAGAATCAAACTTTGGTAACAAACACACTTGTGACAAATACCCATATTGCTAACTTGTCTCAATCAAATTCATTATTTTTCCACAATCCATCAATTGAAAACCTTAAGCTTCTGGATTTGATTGTGTTTTTCTTTTTGCATCTTAAGTAAATGTTTCAGATCATACTCTATGATCCATCACACCGGGATGAAGACGTGCAAGTAGCGAAAATGAATAAACGGTAGACAAGAGAGAATAAAAAAATGTTGGTGGTGAGAGAGAGGTGACCTCACACACGAAGTCCAAGACACAATCAAATCTAGTAGCCTAAGGTTTTCAACTTGTCTCAATCCAACACACAACAATCCCCAAGATCTCCGTTCCCAAAACGAGAATATACACCATTGGGAGAACCCATCTAATAAGCACTAAAGAAATTAATCCAAACAAATCTGATACATAATGCATTATAAAAACCTAGCACTTGATCCTATAGCTCTCTCTTGCAAATCTCATCTCCACAACTTCATCAAAATTTACATATAGAATAATTTTTTTTTTTTTTTATCAAATTTAATAATTAATTATATTTTTATTATATTTTAAAATAGAAAAAAAAAACAAACTTTATTTTAATTATTCTTCGGATTTATTTATTAAACTATATAATATAAAATACCTTTAAATTCTAGGTATAATTTCCCATCACTTATCCTTTAAACCTCTAAATGCTAGTATTAGTTTTATTTAAATTGGAAAAGATCATTATCCTAGTCTTGCTCTGCTGACGGTTGGAAAAGCAACTTTGGGCGGCAGGGAGAGGTGGGATATCTTCGGGGCACAGCCTAAAACGAAGAGCAAGAAAAGAATATACCCCGTCTTTGCCCGGGAGTGAAGGTCATGGAAGGTTGATTTCTCATTCATTCAACCGTGTAGACATGGCCGCTTGGACGATCAACCCCTTCATTCTCACTGCCAAACCTGCACTGCTTCCTCCCTCCATTACAGCGACGCGAACAGCTTATCCAAAGTCAAAGTCTCTCTCTCTCCCCAGGTGAGGAAGTGTCAAATAACTTATTCTAATGTCGTTTTTTCATTAATTACGTGCATACAGATCATGATTTTGCAATCCAACAGGCGAAGGGTGTATGCTATTTCCCATTCTAGAGTCTTAAACTTATCTAGAAATAATTGAGGTTGTTCTTTTACATCTATGTGAAAATTGTACAGTCTTTTACTCACCTTAAAATATTTGAGTTTGTCGTTTCATCTATGTGGTGTTTAACATCATATTAGATTATGTGATAATCTACCATCATTCAATTGTTTAGTTTTAAGCCAAGACCCGTATTTTACGATTAGTGATTTGCAAGAAAGTATGTCTTTTGTCATGCATGGTTTACTTATCATGATGTTTATGTAGGTGAAATGCCATAACTTCTTTGAAAATCACCCATGCCAACATTAGTTTAATTCAAACGTACTTAGCTATAATGCTTAACCACGATAAGATTTTTTCTTCCATTTCTTAATCTTCGTAGGGTCGCATTTATGTGGAAAAGAAGGCACATATTTTATGGCTAATAAGCAAGGTTCTATTGAGTTTTTAGTTTGGATAGAAACTTCCGTATAGGTTCAATGTGAACGTGTGGAAAGGATCAAGTGGTTTGAGTTGGTTTATTTTGCATTTTATGCTGAAGGATTAAAGTGAAAGTCTTTCATTTAGGTAAATAAGTCTAATAAAATGTAGAGTCTTATTCTTATAAGTGATAAGGATTCTTTTGTAATTAAATCTGAGTTTTAGAATGTTAGTTTTTTGACTGAATTAGTACAAAGTTAGGAGCAAGATAGATGTTTGAAAAACCATACAGATAGCTTTCAAAAGAATGAAAGACTAATTTATTTGAAGGTTTTAAAAATTGTATGTAATATGCCCGAATAACAGAACACATGTTGATTTTCGTGCAATAGTGAGTAACATTAGTTATTGAGGTTTGCTTGCAAGTTTTTTGATGGAATGAAAAACTGATTTGAAAGTGCACTAATCTATGTATGCTTTTGTATTTTGGAATTTTTATTATTGTGTGCTTTATGCAATGTTATTTAGCAATAGGCCATTATCACAAGGTATGAAAATTTTCTTCACGTTTCTCTACATAAGGACCTAAAACTTAAGCTTTGCAAGTCGAAGAGCATGATAATTTTGATGATCACACGATTATATTGAGAGGAGGAGGGGGGCATGGTGAATCAATATAATACAATCTTTTAGTTTTTCAAACTAACAATCTCAATAACATCAATTGCATAATATCATTCATGTAATCTTCTAACAATTACGCAACACATGTACAACACACGATTTATGTGGAAACCCTTACAGGATAAACCAGGGCAAAATATTGCTTATATAAATTTCTCTTATAAACTTTGTAGGTACCAACCCATAGGAGACATGAATCCCTCAATTCTTAGGCACTAACCCATTGGAGGCACCATTTACCATAACTAAGTACCAACTTAGCAGGAGACACCAATCCCTTAGATATGAGGCACCAAACTCATATCTTGTTACTGATATATCTTGAAGAATTACTCTTCTTTCCTCATCAATTTCCTTGTATTTGTATGATGCATCTTCACATAACACATTTGTTTCCCAAGTCTGTTAGTGTATATATGGTTATCTTGTTTTCTCCTCAACAATTTTCTGCTCCTTAAAAATATACCTTGAATGATCTTCAATCTTTTCTTCACAAAATCTGACCTATATATATTTCACAAGTCTGGTCTAATATGCTCCTTAGATCTGTTTAAATATGCTTAGTAAATCTGCATAAATTACTTATAAATTTACTTGTTTGGGAAGGACATTTCAGTGATATCTGCCTTCTAACTTTCATTCAAACCTCTATGTATATCTTACCAATATGCCTCTCTACTCAAGGGGGGTGACTCCTTAAAGAGAGGTGTCTTTCTTGAAGAGAGGTTGGCTTGATTTAAAACAAATTGAAATCTTTTAAATCCTCAACAGAGGCGGTGCTAAACAAGGCATGGGTCAAGCATAAAATGATGATTATTGGCTTCCTTTATGGGGCCAGCCCCATAAAATGATAATGTTTATTTGCAAATTTAGTAAGGCACTAGGCATCTAGGAATAAATAAAAAATTTAATTATTCAATTTAAATTTAAATAAATACTTCCAATTTGAGTGCCAAATCTGATCTGATTTTTGCATTAAAGTCCGCAATGACAATAATCTTCTCACCTTTGACATCAATGGAAATATGTCCAACAATCTCCCCCTTTGTCATTGATTTTAACCTTGCATGAAGATAATTTGTAAATATGGTATAATGCTCCTCTCGTCTCTATTGCTCTCCTATTTTCTAACTCTCCCCCTTTGACATCAACAATAAAGGTGTCCAATACTTTTACAAAAAAAAAACTTGCCCTTTTTGTAATACTTCCTTTTGACATCAACAATAAAGGTGTCCAATACTTTTACAAAAAAAAAACTTGCCCTTTTTGTAATACTTCCTTTTGACATTAACAACATCATTTTTCTTTTTCCACTAACTCTTCCCTTTCATGAATTAATGATAACGGGATGCTCATTACCCTCATGCATCAACTGATCTATCTTTGAGTTTTCTTTCCCACAAAGATGAGAGATAATACAATCATTAGCTCCCAATTTGTGCTTCTCCTCAATTTTGTGCATGAAGTGCAGTTTGTAGAAACATCTCTTTCTGTTGTTTATCTTGTCCTTGCTTCCTTCTCCAACTTTTGTTAGTTTTCTTTTAGTTAAGGTATCTTCTTTCTTTTTCTGTCTAGGTGGTTCCATAAAATCACTTCTACAAGTATGGGCTATATGTCCATAATTGTTGCATTACTATTTATAACATGCTACATTATAATCTACAAAGGAGCAAATGGATTATAGTTTCTTTTAAATATCCATATGAATTCTTGTTCTTGCTCCAATCATAATTATATCTCAAATGTGCTCTACAATCTCTTGCCTTATGACCCAAGTGATTGCATGAATAACAATATCCTTTGGAGGAGTGTTTGTCTCCTTGCTACCTGAATTTCAAATAGCACTTTTGAAAACATTTGCATGGCCTTTTGGCTTTTGTCTATTTGCCTTCTTTGAGGATTGTGTGGTTTTTGAGCTTTGACCTCCTTCATAACCAATACCACTTTTATTGTAAGCTGTCCTTTGGGAATTGAAAGTTATCTAACATTTCCATACTCTTCTCATTCTCTAGCTCTTTGTTCAATTGAGCACCTATTTTCTTCAATTTCTTTTTCAAGGAAATAATTTCAGACTCAAGTTTCTCACAATTTTCTTCTTTTTCTTTTACTTAAATTGTCTCTTCTTCCTGTAAGGAAGCAAAAGGTGTGCGAAAATGCTTCCCTACGCTAAAGATTTCAAGAAACACATAAGAGCATAAACACAGAACACAATGATTTCTGTGGGGAAAACCCTTATGGGAGAAAAACCCCACACTCCAAAACCTACATAATGTATTATCAAATCAACAACAGATTACAACACACTTGCAATGCAAGTTATTATAGGAGTTTCACCTCAACTCAAGCTTGGAGGAACTTTAGAAGCATCTTGGTAGCATCCCATCTTGCAAATAAAACTCAATGATTCAAACTCCTCCGCAAGCCTTCATTTTATAGGCTTTTCACAACCTGGAAACTATTTGTGGTTTACAAAACCATGTGCTAAATTTACTTCCTTGACATGTGTTGCCCAAGATAGGCAAGGTTCCGGGTTAAAAATAGTCTCTCACGTCCAAAGCCTTCTCCCCTATTTTTAACCCTTACAACTGTCATAAAATGTCATACAATCTCTAAAAATGGGCCTTCCATAATATACTATGGACAAGGCATCTTTTGACAACTAATATTCCCATTTTCAAGGCATTGACAAGTAAAAAAAGGCCAACTACATTTTGGAGCTATTTCCAGAAAATTGCAAGGTTGAGACACTTGTTTTCTCAACATTCTCCCACTTGTCGAGTACATTGCAAGAGTCAAGGGATCCATACTATCATGAACTCAACTGGTAGGGGCCAAAAGGCCCATAGACTCCGAACACCATTTGAACTTCTCTGTGCTCACGAGCTTAGTTAATGAATCAACAACATTTGCCAAATTTTCTACCTTCTCCAGCTTTACCTTGCCATCCTCAACCACATCTCTAGTGAAATGATATTGTACATCAATGTGCTTGGTCCTGGCATGTCCGGGTTCTTCAGTAGGCACATTGTACTTTGATTGTCACTATAAATTGTCATTGCATCTTGTTTGAACTCTATATCCGAACGCAATCTTTTGAGCCAAATGGCTTCCTTGTAGGCATAAGTAGCTGCCATATACTCTGCCTCTGTAGTGGACAAAGCGACCATAGCCTGTCGCTTGCTCATCCAACTAATTGCACCACCAAATAATGTAATCACATATGCATTGGTGGATCTTCTATCAACATCACCAGCCCAATCTGAATTCACATAACCTCGAATATCCAAGGAATGCTCGTTTCCTATTCCACTAAGACATAAAGTACTTTGAGGCTCTGTTACCCCAGGTTGCCGGGACGGGGGGACGTGGGGACGGGGAAACGGGTTTTCGGGATGGATTTTTTTTTCTCGGAGTAGGGGACGACAATGGGAACAACTATATAAAAAATAGGGAAATTTTAAAATTTTAGGGAAATTTTAAATATTCATACAAAAATATGGATAACACATGCTTATATAAATTATAGAACCTTAACATATAATGTTTGTGTTAAATAACTTAGCTTTAGAGTTCACATGAGAGTGGAAATCAAACAAATTATCAAAACTGAAACATTAATTTTATTGGACAGCCAAGGGAAAGGTTTCTGGAAGTTTCTGAGTTTCTGGGACGTCCCGGAAACGGGGACGGGTCAATTTTTGCCGGAAACGCGTCCCCGGGTAACATAGCTTTGAGGTAACCCGCAAGTATCTAAAAACTCTTTTTACTACATCCTAGTGTGGTCTTCCTGAATTGGACATGTAACGAGAAAGAACTCCCATTGCTTGGGTGATGTCTAGTCTTGTACAAACCATAGCATACATCAAATTGCCAACAACACTCTAGTATGGTACTCGACTCATTTCTTCCATCTCCAATGGGGATGTAGGACATTGTGAAATAGAAGGCTTCGTTCCCATTGTAACAGGAACACACAACGGTCTAGAATCATGCGTATTGAATCTTCTTAGAATAGTACTAACATACTTACCCTCGCCTAGCCAAAGCTTTCTGTTTTGTCTATCTCGTCTAATCTCCATGCCTAGAATGTGTCTTTCTGCACCAAGATCTTTCATTTCAAAATTTGTTGAGAGCTGAGATTTTAATCTTGCAATCAAACCTTTTTCTTTGCCAATAAACAAGATGCCATCAACATACAAAGCAGCAACCATGAAATGATCACCACCGGATTTGAAATATACGCAATGATCAGATTTAGATTGCACGTATCCCAAACTCAACACATTGTATCAAACTTTTGGTACCACATCCTAGGACTCTGTTTTAAATCATACAAGGATTTCTTTACTTATAGACCAAATGACTTTTACCTATCACCACAAAGTGCTTTGGTTGTGTCATATAAATTTCTTCCTCCAAATCTCTACGAAGGAAAGCTGTTTTCACATCCATTTGCTCGATCTCTAGATCATAAGTTGCTGCAATAGAAAGCAAAAAACGAATGGATTATCATTTTGGATATAGGAGAAAATTTCACCATAATCTACTCTCTCAACCTGGGAGTAACCTTTTGCAACCAATCGTGCTTTGTACTTCCCAATGCTTCCATTTGAACCCATCTTCTTTTCGAACACCCATTTACAACCAACGACAATGGTACAAGGTCCCATGTATCATTCTTTTTAAGAGCTGCCAACTCTTCATCCATGACTATTTTCCAAGACTTTGAATCATTCATACCAAGAGCCTCTTCTATATATATATCGGTTCATCAATATTAGCATTCAGAGAAAATATGCATCTCCAATCATTAAGAGAATATCCATACCTTTCAAGTGGTTTTCTTTGTCTAGTAGACCTTTGAACAAGCTTAGGTTTAGGCTCCTCTTCTTCCTCCAATGATCCAGAAATCATGGAGCTCTCCTCAACTTCCTATCTCTCTAAGGGCCTCGATTCAATTTTCTCGGGTGTAGTAGGTAGTTGAATCACATCTTTCTTTTCTTCTATTTGTTCTGGCTGCACTGTAACAAAAGAAGGCTTAGTTTCTCTAAAAATAACACTTCTTGAATAAAATATCTTTTGTGCAACAGGATCCCAAAGCTTGTATTCTTTCACACCATAACTGTAGTTGATGAATATACATTTAACAACTTTGTTATCCAATTTTGTCCGCTTCTCCTTTGGCACATAAGCATATGCCTCACAACCAAAAACTCTTGGATGTCTAAGTGAAGGCTTCTGGCCCAACCACGTTTATATTGGCGTCTTATCAACAGGAGCTGAAGTAGCAAGTAGTGGCTACAAGTTCAGCCCAAAACTTTTGTTCTAGTCCAGCACCACTCAACATACTCCTAGCTTTTTGCATCAAGGTCCTATTCATTCTTTCTGCAACTCCATTCTGTTGCGGAGAATACAGAGTTGTCTTTTGTCTCTGGATACGACAATATTTACATTTTGGAATGTGTCAAAATCCTTGGAGCAATATTCACCACTATTATTAGTCCTTAAACATTTTATCTTCTTTCCAATCTGCAACTCAGCCATTGCTTTAAATTCTTTGAAATGACTAAAAAATTCAGCTTTACTCTTAAGAAAATAAACCCATGTTCTCCTACTAAAATCATCAACGAAAGCAACATAATAAACTGATTTAACAATAGAAGAAACATCAACTGAGCCAAATGCATCCAAATGGATTAGATCCAAAACACACAAAGACTTGTGAGAACTCAAGTGAAACTGAATGCAGTTTTGTTTTCTATAAATACAATGCTTCATGGAAATTAAATTCAAGATTGCAATCATTCAATCCATTGACAAGGTTCTTATTTTTCAAGGTCCGTAGACCCTTCTCACCTATGTGGCCAAGTCTCTGGTGCCATAACATGGTCTTCTCTGTAGGCAACTTTGATTCACTAGACAGAGTATCCATGGGTACCCAAAAACCATAACCATTTGCTGAAAAAGAAACCATCTCTTTTCCAACGGAGTAGTCTTTGTCACAATCTTATTAGAAGTGCTATTGCACTCAATTGTGCACGCATCAAGTTGGTACAATGTACCCAATCTGGTTCCTCTTGCTATCACCATTTTCATACCTGCATCTATTTGTTTGCTAACAGATAACAAATTTCTTGCTAGTCCTAGGATATGTAAGACACCATCAAATCGTCTAATTCTACCATCAGAAAATTTCACATGAATACTTCCACAACCAACAATATCAAGAGAAGAGTTATCACCCAAATGCACCTTACCAACATCAAACTTTTCATACTTACTAAACCAGTTTCTGTTAGGAGTCATGTGGAAAGATGCACCTGAGTCTATCAGCCATGCATTGTCCCCTGCATGAGTGGCCAAGGCTGCTAAAAACATCTCCATCTTTCTTCTTGGACTCAAAATCAGAATCTTGCTTCTTCTTTTCATCTTTAGAGTCCTTGTGGAAGTGTCCAGGTTTGCCATAGTTCCAGCATATTGCCTTGACTTACTAGGGGATTTTGATCTCCCTTTATTATTGGACTTAGAACGACCATGCTTCTTTTCGTTCTTGCCTCTTTCTCTTGATTTTCCTCGAACACTCAAAGCCTCTTTGGCATTAAGAGACCTTCCTTCTCATCTCCTCAGAAAGTAGAGAACCAACAACATCCTCCATCTTCAAGACAATTAAAGTGCTCCCTATGGCCATTACAAGGCTATCCCATGAGTCTGGCAACAAACATAATAAGATTTGGCACCTTTTTTCTTTATCCATTGACACCCCTATTGAGGTTAAATGAGTTACCAACATATTAAAGCTTTCCAGATGCTCAGAAATTCGCCCACCTTCCATTCTCAAGGAATACAACTTCTTCCTCAAGAAAATTTTATTAACAAGTGATTTTGCTTGATATATCTCCCTTAGTTTCTTCCAAAGCTTCTTCATAGTAGATTTTTTATGGACATTTATCAGAATTGAGTTTGCAAGACACAGTCTTATGAAACCTTTAGCTTTCATGTCCATTACATCATACAATGCAGCTAAATTTGGATCTATATGCCTTTAGACATTTTCATTCACCACATCCCATAGATCCCGATTAATCAACAAATCTTCCATCTCCAGCTTCCACATTTCAAGGTTCATGCCAAAAAACTTCTTTACTTCAATCCTCCCTGATATGCTTGCCATCTTTACTATCCTACCATACAGAAAATGAAATACTCTACACAAGCTCCCACTCAAACATTGATTAGCTCAAATAACCCTGTACCCAACAAATAGAACCAAAATTGGCCAGGCTGTGATACCACTTGCAAGGAAGCAAAGGTGTGCGAAAATGCTTCTTACGCTAATCTTGAGAGGATGATAATGTAAATTTCATTACAAAGATTTCAAGAAACATATAAGAGCATAAACAAAATAACAATAAACCTAGAACACAATATTTCCGTGGGGAAAACCCTTACGGGAGAAAACCCCTACACTCCAAAACTTGCATAATGTATTATCAAATCAACAACATATTACAACACACTTGCAATGCAAGTTCTTACAAAAGTTTCACCTCAACTCAAGGTTGGAGGAACTTCAGAATCATCCTGGTAGTTTCCCATCTTGCAAACAAAACTCAACGATTCAAACTCCTCAAGCCTTCATTTTATAGGCTTCTCACAACTTGGAAACCATTTGTGGTTTAGAAAACCATGTGCTAAACTTCCTTGACATGTGTTGCCCAAGATAGGCAATATTCTAGGTTAAAAATAGTCTCTCACGTCCAAAGTCTTCTCCCCTATTTTTGACCCTTACAACTGTCATAAAATGTGTCATACAATCTCTAAAAATGGGCCTTCCATAATATACTATGGACAAGGCATCTTTTGACAGCTGATATTCCCATTTTCAAGGCACTGACAAGAGAAAAAGGCCAGCTACATTTTGGAGCTATTGTCAGAAAATTGCAAGGTTGAGACACATGTTTTCTCAACACTTCCTCTATTCTTTTTGCTTTTTCAAGTGTTCTTTTAAGTCAATAATGAGTTTTTCTGATTCCTCAAGGCTTTGTAATAATTGTAATGTCCCCTTTTTGGGACATTAGGAATTAATTAAATAATTAATTATTTTAAGTTGTCAAAGTATAATAAATTTAATGACAACTTAATTTGATTATTTAATTAAGTATTAAAATGACTTTAATGAGCTCAGTGAGAAATTAATGAAGTTCTGATTAGGTAAAAACAGATTTTGAAGGGGCCCCGAAACCCTGTACACTCAGATTTTGAGGGGGATCTGAAACCCCACTAAGACGAAATGCTGCATTTAGATATATTTTCCTTGAAACCCAGGAGCCCAGAACCAGCAACTAGACAACATCCTGAAAAAGATAGCAAAGCTGTCCAGATCACGGACCAGAAGGCCACAACCTAACTTTTTTAAAAAAAAACCCTCCCAATAACAGAGTTTCTGGGATTTTGAAGGATTCCCCAACCCCACCCAATCCAATCCTGGGGATTTAGCTGGCTCCCCACACCAAGAACAATAGCCACTAAAAGAACAACCAGGATGGATAAGATGCATTTAAGGATCTTTGGCAAAACAACGAGGGTTTTGACCTGGTCCCCAAAAGGAACAACCTCCCTCTAAAGGTGTACCCCGAAGAAGTAACAATGTGAGAAAAAGAAGAATGATAAGCATTAAAAACCTCCGATCTTCCCACGAAAGAGTCTTTCCTTCTGCCAGTCCAGACATCGCCATGAAAACCCACTCCACCTCAATAGGAGCGTTACCCACCTCAATAGGGTAAATGAAGATCTTGACAACAGAAAGGAAAGGCCATCTTCTAAAAAAGCCCCAGATCAAGAAGCCAAGAGAAAGGACTAACCACAACTAGCAACCATCCATCTTTTCCGCACAGCTAGTCTTCACCTCAACAGAAGCAACCACCACCTCAATAGGTAAAGTTGAAAAGAGGGAAGGAAGAAAGTTAGGCCAAACCTGTACTAGAGTCACCTGAAATCTCTCCACCTCCATAGGAGTCCACGGGGGAAAGGGAGAAGAGACAACACCAAAAGCCCCAGAAAGGAGACCGAGAAAGACACAGGCTTTAATCGACTTGGGGAATCTCCCCACCAACATGCTCTGCTCCATAATGTGAATAGAGATAGCACACGAGCAACACCTTAAAAAAATGCCAAGAGGCCTCAGTAGGAAATCCCAAACCAAAGAGATATGGCCCAAGAGCACACTATGCCATACCACCTATCAAAAACCCTACTCCCATCATCACGGGGCGTTGGATGAATCCTTCCTTGATGACCACAAAACCACCCAAAGTCGAGCATACAGAGCTGGGAGCAAAAAAACTCCCCAAAACCGCTAGGAAGGAAAAGGCCAACCACCACACCAACCCTGCCAACTGTCCTGACGAGGATCTCCTCCACCATAAGCAGTAGATCTGCAAACTGAAGCCACGGGTGAGCAGCATCGAAAGGGCAGATCCCCACATGCATCGCACAGTCTGTAATCTCTCCGTTATTAAACAAATAAAATAAACTTGTATTTGGGTTCCGGTCGATTTAGCTTATCCCAGACCCATCTTTTATTTTAGCGTAGGTGTTAGTGTTGCCGTGTCGGTTTTATTTGTACACCTCGGGAGTTTGTTCGACGGGTATTTATGACCGGTGTGTAGGATGTATTTCTCATGTTGAGTTTTGATATTTTTCTTGTAAATTGCGAATTCCTGCTGGAATTCTGTTGTCTCCCATTTCGGAGGTGAAAGACCCTCCCTAGTTGGTATTTGTAGTTTCGGTGGGATTCAACCCTCACCCTACTCTGTTTGTTCTCTGTTCGGATATGGCGAATCTGAAGTACTATCAATTGATTATTATTATTATCTCTCCTGGCAAGTATTGATTTGATTTGTCATTGTGGATTGTATTAGTTCCTTCATTCTGGTCCGAAGGCACATTTCATACCCTGCAGGCATCTCCCTCCAGACATCTCGGACACCTTCCAACTGTCATCGTACGGCCTCCCGGTTACCACCGTACGACCTCCTTGCTGTCACCGTACGACCACCCAGCTCCTACCGTACGGCCACACACAACCACCGTAGGGTCACACCTCTCCCCACCGTACAACCACCTAGCCATACCGTACGACCTTCCAGCTATCGCGCGCCCTTCTATTCCAACCGTATGACCACATTCCTTCCTCTGTACAGACCTGTTCACCGTACGACCTACAGTTTTAGGTGCCAGAGTTAGGAACTTCAACATCAGCGTGCAAGGGGGCTCGGAACATTACAGTGGTATCAGAGCTGGTGATTCTGCCAGCTTGTAGGTTGTGAATGCTAGTATATACCAGGAGAAGAAGATATCATTCGGGTGATAGAATGGAAGATCAACAGGATCCTGCCGCTCAAGTCATGGCATTGCTAAGAGAGCTCACCAGAAACCAAATGCAGATCAATGACAGTCAGCGACTCATGGAGGAGACATTACGAAAATTGGCTGAAGGCAAAGCATCTACAAAGCAAAATGTGCAAAGTGACAATTCTGTTGCAAGTAGGGCAAACCCCGAACCAACACACTCTCGACCATCGATGCCCACCTTCCCCCCTCGGACGAAAACACAACACAAAGAACAACCAACATTCCAAGATATGCAAGATCAACTTCGGGAGGATTGGAAGAATGCAAATCTGGAAGGGGATATAACCTACAAGGATTATGTAGATTTGAGAATGAGATATTCAGGTTGCAACAATCGGGGTGGCTACTATAACGACAACCTTAGGAGAAAGGTCGGTAAAATTGATTTGTCAACTTTTGATGGTTCTGGTTCCACCACAGCTAGGGCATGGGTGCAGAAGGCCGAATCCTATCTCCAACTCAACCCTATGCCGGAGGACAAAGCTATAAAATTTGCGGCCTGACATCTGGATGGGTTAGCTCACAAATGGTGGCATCATGGCATGGTCACTCTGGGCCACGATCAGATAACCTCCTATGCTAATTTCACTGAGAGATTAATGGATCGTTTTGATGGAAGAGATCCAGAGCTTAATTTCAAAGATTTGGCTCAGTTGAAACAAACGGGTATAGTGGACAGTTTCATTACGGAATTTCAAAAATTATCAGTCCTGGTAACTGATATTTTGGAGAGACGATTGGTCGTGCTATTCATGGATAGGTCGTGAAGGGGTTCAATCCCATCACACTCACAGAGGCAATCAAGAAGGCATGCGACATGTCAACATCTTCCTCGTCCTCCTCCAGGAGTTATGCACAGTCCAAACCACCCCTTATTCCCAAAGAAAAGGACAACATTCCTCCGCCAAAGAGACCTCTACTGGATGAGGCTACCCGACGGGTGCTCAGAAGGAGGAAGTTGTGCTTCAATTGTAGGGAACCATGGGAACCTAGACATCATTGCTTAGGCAAGGGAAAAATCCACTATATTGAAGTAATGTCAGATGATGAAGAGGAAGAACATGCACTGGACGCTGAGGAAGACGCCAGCCGCTCGAGAGGTTAACCTAAACCGTGCAGAAAGAATTGCCACATTGTTGAAAGAGGCGGGTCCATTGCTGCTTTAGTTGGAACCTTGAGATGCACTATCTTCCGGGTACGGGGTACTCTCTAGGGACAGAGGGTTGTGGTCATGCTAGACAACGAGGCTACCCTCAACTTCATCAACTCCTCACTGGTCAAACGAAGGGGTTTACAAACAGAGGCACACCAAGGATTTGACGTCAAGGTGGCTGGAGGAAACATTTTGCCTTGCACCCATCTGGTCCCACAACTAAGCATTTATATGGGTAACCACACGGTATTGGCTAAATAGCAGACTAAAACGTAAAACATAATAAGGAAGTTGAAAAAAAGTTGAAAAAAAAACTAAGTGTCCCCCTTGGTAAGAAATACGTTTTAGTCTGCTGCATAGACGTTTCCTAACCACACAGTGACATGTGACTTCTTCATAGTTGATTTGGACGACATGGAAGTCATCCTCGGCATCCAGTGGATGGAAACATCGATGAATACACAGAGTTTCAAACGGATGGAATTTTCATTTGAGGTGGATGGCAAGAAAGTTGTTCTGAGGGGAATGTCGAATGGAGGACCGAGGGAAATTTCTGCCCGACGGATGGAGGCCATCCTCAGGCACGACGATATGGTTTGGGCCACACACTATTGTATCTCATCAGAACTAGTACATGGACAACCTACCTTCTATCAGGA
Organism: Thuja plicata; assembly: GCA_018584345.1. Lineage (NCBI taxonomy): Eukaryota > Viridiplantae > Streptophyta > Pinopsida > Cupressales > Cupressaceae > Thuja > Thuja plicata. Next base: position 812,168 of record MU227304.1, read on the forward strand.
TGAGGAACTTCTTAGTGTGTTGGATAAGCATCAATTAGTTTTTGCTGACATACCACCAGGCGTACCACCGCACCGTGGGTTTGAACACACTATCGAGATGGAGGTTGGCGCCAAACTTGTCATCACCACACCGTACCGCCATCCTAAAAGGTTTAAGAATGAAATTGAAAAGACAATACAAGAACTTCTCGACAAGGGATGGATCAGGCCCAGTTCCAGCCCTTTTGCATCATCCGTCGTACTAGTCAAGAAGGACAGAACTCTGAGGATGTGTGTGGACTACCGTGCATTAAATAAGAAAACCATCAAGAACATGTACCCTATTCCCAAGATCGACGAGCTGTTGGATGAACTACATGGTGTAGTCTATTTTTCGAAAATAGATCTCCGATTTGGGTATCATCAGATCCGTATGAGGGGAACAGATGTGGAGAAAACAGCCTTCCGCTGCCACTATGGGCATTACAAGTTCCTGATCATGCCATTTGGATTGAACAATGATCCCGCCACATTCCCGTCCTGTATGAATCACATCTTCAGCAAGCAACTACGTAAGTTTCTATTGGTATTTTTTGATGACATACTCATACAGTAAGACATGGGAGGAACATTTGAAGCATTTGGATGAAATACTGGAGATTATGGAATCACAGCCCTTGTTTGCCAAAAGATCAAAATGTGAGTTTGGGATGACAGAGATATTGTACCTCAGGCACATTGTCAGTGGGCAAGGGGTTCAAGTGCATCAGGAAAAGACTCAAGCCATTTTGGATTGGCCGTCGCCAAAGACTCTCAGATCTGTGCGGATTCTTCGGGTTGTGCAGTTATTATAGGTGGTTCGTGAAGGGATTCTCACAACTCAGTGCACCATTGACGGACCTAACAAAGAAAGGATCATTCCAATGGAGCGAATAGGCACAACAAACTTTTGAAAGGCTCAAAGAAGTCATGAGCTCTTGCTCGGTGCTGGCACTTCCAGATTTCACCCGACCCTTCATTTTGGAGTGTGAGGCCTCTGGAGAGGGTATTGGGGCCGTGTTGATGCAGGACCGTCACCCGATTGCATTTGAGAGTCGGAAGCTTTCGAGAGCCGAGAAATTGTATTCCATCAACGACAAGGAGATGCTCGCCATCATGCACGCCTTGACAAAATTTCGACAATACCTCGTCAGAGCCAAGTTCACCGTGCGTACATATCATAATAGTCTTCGACACTTCTTGGAACAACGGGAACTCAATGAACGACAACAAAAGTGGGTAAGTAAAGTACAGGCTTTTGATTTTGACATTGAATACATAAAGGGAAAAAATAATGTGGTGGCTGACGCCTTGTCGAGACGACCAACGATATGCTCTTTATCTCAAATCTCAACCGATTGGAGAGCACACTTGCTCGTTGAGTATTCCAAGAATACTTCGCATGTCAGCTGCTGGACGGCGAAGGACAAGATGACAGATACAAGGTGGTTGATGATATTATATATTACAAAGGCAGAATATACTTGGTGCCCGAATCCAAATTGAAGGCGAAGATTCTGAAGGAGATACACGACTCACCTCTGGCCGGGCATTAGGGATATTTGAAGACTTACAAGAAGATCAGGGAAAGGTTCTCCTGAAAGGGTTTAAAGAATGATGTCCTCTGATATTTCCGGGAATGTCCTACCTGTCAGCAGAACAAATCAGAACACACTATGCCAGCAGGTCTACTTCAGCCATTGCCGATTCCTAAGCAGAAATGGACTAGCATTTCAATGGATTTCATTACTGGGCTTCCGAAGGTGCAAGAAAGAGATTGCATCTTTGTGGTCGTTGACAGATTGACCAAGTATGCGCACTTCTTTGCTATTTCAGGGGAATACCAAGCAGCATAGGTGGCAGACTTGTTCTTCCGAGAGGTGTTCCGCCTGCATGGACTCCCTCAGAACATAGTGAGCAACAGAGACAGTCGTTTTCTCAGAACTTTCTGGAAAGAACTATTTAGACTGGCAAGAACAGAGTTGTCGCTCAACACAAGCTACCACCCGCAGACTGACGGACAGACAGAGATCGTGAACAAGTGGCTGGAAGGGTATGTCAGAAACTATGTGTCCGCACAACAGAAAGCGTGGGTCAAGTGGCTACATCTGGGGGAGTATTGTTACAACACCACCTATCACATGTCCATCGGAATGACTCCCTTCAAAGCTTTGTACGGGTATGAACCAACTTCATTAGTGGACATGGCGTTGGGAGATAGTCGCACACCAAAGGCAAAAGATTGGCTGCAGGAAGGAATAGATATCCTAAGATCACTCCGGGAGAATCTCCTATGGGCTCAGAATCAACAGAAAATATATGCTGATAGGCATCGCATTGAGAGGAGTTTTGAAGTGGGAGACTTGGTATACCTTCGGCTTCAGCCATACAGGCAGTCGTCCCTGAAGACATCCGGGAAGGAGAAATTGAGGCCGCGTTTCTACGGGCCCTATCGTGTTTCCAAACGGGTGGGTGAGGTTGCCTACGAACTGGATCTACCCGAGGGAAGCAGGATTCACAATGTATTTCACGTATCTTTCCTGAAGAAGGCGGTGGGGCAACATGTCATTGTGTTTGAAGAGTTACCACCCCTCGACGGAGAAGGGAAGTTAGTTCTGGAGCTGGTTGAAGTCATCACCACTCGAGAGAAAAAGTTGAGGACTCGCATGGTCAGAATTTTTGGTACGTTGGAAGAACCTTCCGTTGGAAGATGCTACGTGGGAGGGCGAGCAAATTCTGAATCATCCTAATCTACAATTGCTTGAGGACAAGCAATCTTTGGGACGAGAGGACTGTAATGTCCCCGTTATTAAATAAATAAAATAAACTTGTATTTGGGTTCCGGTCGATTAAGCTTATCCCAGACCCATCTTTTATTTTAGCGTAGGTGTTAGTGTTGCCATGTCGACTTTATTTGTACACCTCGGGAGTTTGTCCGGCGGGTATTTATGACCGGCGTGTAGGATGTATTTCTCATGTTGAGTTTTGATATTTTTCTTGTAAATTGCGAATTCCTGCTAGAATTCTGTTGTCTGCCATTTCGGAGGTGAAAGACCCTCCCTAGTTGGTATTTGCAGTTTCGGTGGGATTCAACCCTCACCCTACTCTGTTTGTTCTCTGTTCGGATTTGGCAAATCTGAAGTACTATCAATTGATTATTATTATTATCTCTCCTGGCAAGTATTGATTTGATCTGTCATTGTGGATTGTATTAGTTCCTTACTTCATTCTGGTTCAAAGGCACATTTCATATCCCGTAGGCATCTCCCTCCAGACATCCCGGACACCTTCCAACCGTCACCGTACGACCTCCTCGCCGTCACCGTACGACCTCACTGCTGCACTCTATGACCACCCAGTCCTACGGTACGGCTACACCCAGCCACCGTACGACCACACCTCTCCCTACCGTACGACCACCCAGCCATACCGTACGGCCTTCCAGCTACTGAGCGGCCTTCTATCCCAACTGTACGACCACATTCCTTCCTCCTTATGGACCTCCTGTTCACCTTACGACCTACAGTTTCTGGTGCCAGAGTTAGGAACTTCAACATCAGCGTGCCAGGGGGCTTAGAACATTACACAGTCAGAAGAGGGGAGCATCTGCGCCACATACCCTTAGGGATCCCCATCCCCATCGTCATCGCCTTCATCCTCTGTCTCCGCTGTGGTGCCCTCTGTTCCCCCAGCACCATTTGAAACCCTAGCTATGCCTCTTCTCCCGCCTGCGCCTCTTCTCTTGCCCAGCGCCATTTCACAACTAGTTGTGTCCCAATGTCCCGAGAAATTAATAAAGTTATTTTATTATTATTTCCCAATTTTCAAATTAAAGGGTGGAAATAAAGAGACAAAGAAAAGTAATATCAAGAGACAGACAAGGGGAAAACGAAGAGTCACAAAGATGTGCTATTAAAGAACATTGAGAGGCTCATTTTGATCATGCTTGGTTTATTATTTTCTCTTGGAGATTTTGGGAGCTTCTAGCTTTTCATTTTGAAACCAGAGGACGAAAACATTCAGGATTTCTTGGTGGATTGGACGGAAACCCAATTCATTTCGTTGGTGGATTCATGACAAAGTTCACTACTGGGCAAATTTGTGAAGTCTTATTTGAAGACAAACTTGCAGCAACAAAGGTATTTCATATCTGTTTGGAAAATAAGGTTGTAATGATTTATCTATTTTGATGACAATATTCATATGTAATTTCAGATCTCTATTTCAATTTGATTTTATGACTTTCAATATAATCTCTTGGATAAATAGAAATTAGTTTGTATGCAAAGTGTTTGTTTAAATTTCTGTGGAATATTTGGTAAAGTTTGGAGCAAATATCCATAGGAGGATATTTCAGTGGTATCAGAGTTGGTTTTCTTGCCAGCTTGAGAGGTTTCATGAGTAACAAAGATTAAGGTATTTGCAGTTCTGAAATTTTTTTTATGTAATTTGGGAAATAGATTCTAATGTTTCTTTGATCGCACAAGGAGAGATTATATTATCGACAAATATTTCTGGTATGTTTTTGGAGGTGTGATTGAAGCAAATCTTTATAAAATCATTAATTTTGAATTATTGTTGTGGGCCCGGATTGGGAGTTCGACATTATTCCATTTTGCGAGTTCTTTGCTTATTTCATATTGGCAATAAATATTGTGAGAACATAGCTTGGTTTATATTTGCGAAGAAATATTATAATAAAATTGTTATCAGGCCCATCTTATTTTAGCAGATTGTTCAAAGGACCACATTGGTATCAATCAACATTGCAGTGAAATGTATTTGAGAAGTATTGCGGAAATAATATCTCATGTTAACATTATATTTTGTTTGATGCCATGTATAATATTTTCCGTGAAATTCAAATGTTCTTTCTTGTCTAAGGCTACACCCTTGGAGCTGGTTTATTCATTAAGAGCTATCAGATTGTTTGCAAGTGGAGGTTCCCTGTGGTGACAGACTGCATAGAACGAAAGTATTCTGGTAATACCCAACAATTGGAATTTGTTGGGCATTCAAAATTCTATATTCCAAATTAAGCACCAACTGCAGTGTAAAGAGTTTGGGTTACTATTGTCTGGAGTAATTCTTGGAACCAAACTATTTTGGGTATAACGTATGTTATGTCTGACACATTGGGAAGAAACGACATTGCCCGGAATGGATTCCATACAGTGAAATTTACGGATTAATTGGGAGTAGAAAGATTTGCCTTGAAAGAAATTTAGCAGCTACAAGACTCTTCTTTTGGTGTGGAGTTGCTTTGTTCTTAATGAAATCGTGATTTTCTTTCCACTGTGAGTTTTTTTTTAATGAGGAATTTGGTCATGGTATTATTTGCAGTTTTTAGTTGAACCAACACTAAAGGTCAAATAAACTAAAATGTTATTGGGAGTTTGGTAATTTCTATCACATATCCACAGAGTATTCAGATGCATGGAAGACAAAGTGGTTTGGAGGAGTTGATTGAGTGCTGCGAGACTTGAGGAGTTGACTGTGCACCTTGTGACTATGCTATTTGAAGGAAATTTTGAACACACGCCAAAGGAGTGTTATCTAATCTATTATTCTTTCTTAGTTAATTTGTAAGAGACTATATTTGCAGATCTAAGGACTAGTTTCAGTGTTTTCTCCTAAGAAGTCTTGTGTTGTTGAAGAGGGGATGGTCATTGGACATTGGAAGGGAGTATTTTGAGTTACCCATTCTTAGCACAGCCGTCCAGGAAACATATTTGTACAGAGGTGACTCGTGGTTTCTTAGGTGTTGGGAAGATGAATATGGGAAAGTCCCAACATTGGCGCATTCTGTGAATACCTCTTGTTAAGTGAAGGCAGTGATAAAAGTATCATTTTCTAATGTGTGAGGGCATATGTCTTTTCCTCATGGTATGGTTCTGTGCAATAACCGTATTGGTGCTCCAAATTCCTTTTGGTGACTACTAGAAAGATTTACATTAGGAAATAATTGTGGGAAGCAAAGTCGAGGTCGTGGGAGTTCAGAGTTTTTAGAGCTGGCACATGCTTTAAATACCCCTGTAAGTTATAAGAATTCATTACAGTTCTCAGTGGAGATTATGAACTTGTTATGAGGCGGGTTAGCTAGGCGATTGAACGAAGTCACTCAGGGGTAGTTCTCAATTGTCAAATCTGTTTTTCAAAGAGGTCAGAATATTGATTGCATCTCTACTGTTTTAGTAGCAAGTTAATGTCCCAAAAAACTCATCTACTTCTTGCAATGTTTGTTGCATTGCATTTGCGTTTTCAGTCATTTCATATTTCTTTACTATTCATGAATGAATGTTGAAATATTGTTAAGTAAAAGTAAAATATTTGGGACAGCCTGGGCATTCATGCAAACTTTGAGAAATCATATGAGGGGAAAGTAGTGCAATTTTGTTTTTGGTACAAATAGGGTAGCATCCAAGTGTGTCCTGCCATCCCAAAGGGGCCAGACAGAAAGATGAAGACGAGGGTAGATCAGAAAAGTACTTTTTTCTCAAAAGAGTTTAATCACACAAAATGGTGATCAACTAAGGGACTGGCAGAAAGAAAAGGAAATAGGGAATTGACTCTATGTAATTGGATTACAATTGGAGTCTATGAAAATTCTGGATGGTGTTCTCTCTAAGTTGGAAGAATTAGTTTCATAGCCAATGTAGACTAGTCAGATTGGAGGTTTCTGAATTGGGCTTTGCAACCCTCAATGCTTGCTTTGGTCCAACACAGGTTATTGGAACATCCTTATGAAGAGATGAGACTTGTAGTTGCTTCTTGTCACAATAAAATCATAAGAATTACAGCTCTTGTAGCACCCTATAATGATGACATACTGAAGAAGGTCCTACAACTAATTGTGGAGAGTTATATTATATATTATAATATATATATATTATATATATATATATCATAATATATATTGTATAATATTATATGTTATAATATTATACATTATATTTTATAATATATGTTATATTTTATCCCCCTACCATTATATAAGCATGGGGTGAATATATAAAATTATATATTATAATAGATATGTCGAAGCCCCTACGTTTGGTATGAGGGCTAAGATTTAGAAATTATTGCAAGAGCCAACCATTTATCGTTATGTTGGATCTCAAATGTGATAATTTGATTCGACAAATGTTTCAACACTTCTTAACCAAAATCAGGAAACAACATCCAACCAATGTGAGGGCTTGTATGCAAACCATTATGTCCCGAATCTTAGATGATGATGATATTTGCAAGCGGTTGCAATCAAACTTGTTGGCCATTTGGAGGGAGGAGCAGGCTATATCACCTATTACTTATGAGTTCTCTGAAACATTGATTGAGCATAAATTCGACAGGTTCAAGGAACACATGATTGAAAATGAACTAATCTCAATGGGCTTACAGGTTGCATGATCTCCCAAAAGAGTAAGAACCAAATGAGGAAAGAGCAGATTTGTTTCACATGTCAAAAGGCTTGGACATTTGGTCATATTTGTGGAAAGGAAGAAGATATATTGCAGCTAGGTGGTAATGAGGGCAAATATACAGATGTGAATTGTGCCATGACTCATGAGGAGCAAGCTTAAACTAAAGCTTTGAATACACCTGTTTCAGGGGATGATGAAAGTAAAAAGGATCATGGTTTCCAATCAGCTAAGGTTGATGGTATGGAGGAAGAATCAATTGCTATAGGTGAGGGGCATTCAAAACTATTTGTTGGCGATTTGCAGATCATTATTGTGAAAACACGTGAGGAGAAAAATTTATTTGATGAATGCATATATGATCATAGTGCTGTCCTATTAGTGCTACATGAAGAGTGCATGACATCAACTAGAGAGACAGTTGGGTTTGATGGTGATAATGTTCCTATAATTGAGAATAGATCAGAAAGTTCAATGTTTGACAACTCATGTATCCTAGATGAAATTGAACAAAGGCTTCTAGCATTGCCAAAGTTGAAGGACAAATTATTGGTTACAGAGGAGAAGGTGGTGCAAGTATTAAAAGGGTAGATGAATCTCATAGATACATTGAAGATCTTTTTTGGAAAACTCAATTTGAGGAGAGACAAATGGGAGCTGCAAGTGGGGTCACTAATACTCAATTGCACACAATCATAGAAGCATTTGAAAAGATGAAACATATTACTTGCAGTTGTTAAGGAATAAGGATCTTGCTATCAAATTTGTGGAAGACAAGGAAAGAGAGGTGGATGAGCTTTGTCTACAGTTGAGCATGACTCATTACTCATTATACAAGACTGAAAATCAGGCTTCTATTGCAGCCACTCACAAGGAAGATGATATTAATTCTAAGACTAGGGAGATCATGTAGATTGTTGAAGGAGTCAATACCCTTTGTGAGAATGAAACCAAGCACAATAGTTCCACCATTCTCTATTCAAATGAGGCACACTATGTTAATGAAGATCAAAAGGACCAGCAAGGAAACAAACTTATGAATTTTGATGATCAATTTTTCTATTATGCTCCAATAGGTAGCAATGAAATAGCTGCTATAACAGATTCTAGAGGTAGATTTCAGAGAAGAACGAGACAAAGATAAGGAGGACTATGTAAGTTCAAATAACAATATGCTGATTGGTTTTGATGAACATAAGAAGAATGATATGGTCTATGCAAGTAATCTTTGTAGGAAGCACCACTTGTTTCAAGAATTCATTACTATGTATAAAGCTGTAAGTACGAATCAATTTCCCTCGATGGTCATTTCAATGGTAGGAGTTGATGGCATGATGGCGAGTGCTAAATATAGCCATTTTTCAAATTTGGGAAGTGTACATTGACAAGTTCTTACCAACAGATGACAAGAAATGCATTCTTGAAGAGGTCAAAAATCAAATTTCCAGTTTTAATAATGTTGATGCCATTTGTTGCAGCAGGGTTGCATTGCCTCCAGATTGTAGTTTTGACATAGTAGAGCAGTGGAGCATGAGGGATATGAATCCAATAGTTGTGATTATAGGTTTTTGCAAAATGAAGGGGGTACTTATTAGCCTGATTGCATTGTGAGGAGTGCATATCGTTTCTCTTTCAGCCCACAAATTGACGAGTGGGATATGTTTATGATGACAAACTAGAAGAGACTGAATGGTTAGTATAAAGAGAGTTATGCCTCATCATGGTATGAGATGTACTCTCCTTCAGAGGGAAGATTTGCAGCTTGCAAGATTTTCAGTTTGTATTTTCATGATGGCTGTTATTCCGGGTTACAAAGAGGTGAAACTATGAATGAGTTGAAGTCTTTGGGTGATGGTAGTGATAGTTCTCCAAGTTGGCCTTGGGATCCAAGGATCTTAATGATGAATGAGTTGCATTTGAGTAGATTGTTTCAGTGTGGCAGGTTTTGATTTTGAGTTCAGTTGTCATTAAATTTATTATACTATGACAACTTAAAATAATTAATTATCTAATTAAGTATTAAAATGATTTAAATGAGCTAAGTGAGAAATTAATAAAGTCATTTTATTATTATTTGCCAATTTTCAAATTAAAGGGGGGAAATAAAGAGACAAAGAAAATGAATATCAAGAGATAGGCAGAGGGAAAATAAAGAGTCACACGAGTGTGCTATTAAAGAACATTGAAAGGCTCATTTTGATCATGCTTGATTTATTATTTTCTCTTGGAGATTTTGGGAGCTTCTAGCTTTCAGTTTTGAAACCTGAGGATGGAAATCTTTAGGATTTCTTGGTGGATTGGATGGAAACCCAGTTTTTTTTCGTTGGTGGATTCGCAACGGAGTTCACATTTTGGCAAATTTGTGAACTCTTATCTGAAGACAAACTTGCAATAACAAAGGTATTTCATATCTGTTTGGAAAATAAGGTTGTAATGATTTATCTATTTTGATAACAATATTTATATATAATTTCAGATCTCTATTTCAGTCTAATTTTATATGATTTTCAATATAATTTGCGTGATAAATAGAAATCAGTTTGCATGCAAATTGTTTGTTTAAATTTTTGTGGAACATTTGGTAAATATGGAGCAAATATACATAGGGGATATTTCAATAATTTTTCTTTGGTATTATCATCTTCTCTTTCATATTGTTCGATTTACAATTTTAGTTTCATGTTCTTTGTCTTGAGATTTTTGATTTCACTAAGGGCATATATGAGTTCTCCTTCTGAATCAACTTCTACATCATTGTTGTCATGCCTATTCTAAATAAAAACTCTTCTTTACAATGGACAAAGATACTCTCTTCGAAAGAACTGCTTTCTTCCTTGGAGTAGAGGCTCTTCTTATGTTTGTGAAAAATTCTTCTCATTTTTACCATGCTTATCTCTCTTTTTGTATTGATAATATTTTCTATCTTTCTCTAAGGTATCATCTTCTTTATCCTCACTGCTTGCATATGGACATTTAGTAGCAAAGATGTCACACCTTTCTACAATTGAAGCATATGAAAGTCAATTTACCATTTACTTTTAAGATCCTATCATAAGTTTTCTCATAAAATAATCTTCCTTTGCATCCGAATCATTGTTAGAGTTCACTCGATTTCGACTCTTTATTCTTCATTCTTTGGAGGCTTTGAAGGCTGCATCACTTTTGGATGTATTCTCCTTTTTGATCCTCATCTCATATGCATTGAGGATTCCATGTAGCTCATTCATAGTTAGGTTATCTGAATCCTTTATTTCTTCCAAAACTAAAACTTTAGCACCAAATCTTAAAGGTAGAGACATTACTACCTTTTGCATCGCTATTGATTCTTCCTTTTTCGTCAAGACCCTGAATTGTATAAACTATCTCATCCATGCAGACCAGATAGGTGGCAACATTTTCTTCATCCTTCATCTTTATACATTCAAATTGTCTCCTATTGGTTCAAAGCTCGACTTTCTTAACCTTTTCATCCCTTTCATAACTCTTTTGTAATTTGTCCCATATATCTTTTGCTGATGTGCAATGCCTAACTTTTGACAAATTCCATTCAGATAGTACACATAGAAACGCATTCATGGCTTTGGCACTATTTTCACTTGCCCTTTTTTCGGCCAAATCCCGGATAACTGAGAGGGGGATGAATTGGTTATCCCAAGATATTTTTAAACATTAACTGTCCCCATAGCAATATAAATTCTAACTGATAACTAAAACAACAATGAAAGCACAAAAGAAACACCATGCACAATAAACACCAAATTTATGTGGAAAACCCAAAGATGGGAAAAACCACAGAGAAGCTAATTCTCATGGATATGAACACAGGTCAAGTTGATTTTTACAATGCTCACTATAGGTAAGACTCATTGCCGGTACTGCCCTAGATACAAAAACAACTATCACAACCAATACAAAAATGATCTTAGAAACAAAATTCGAACGAATGAAATTGCATCTGCACATGCATGGATTTAGTGCCGGTGAATAGCATTGTCTTTGTTAGCAACAGATCCGAATACAGATCTTCTGCCAGCCTTCAATACACTTCTGCAAAATTTCTTTCTGACACCACCTTTACTTTGCCTTCAATATTATCCTTCGCACTTCTTATTCTATTCACAAACTTTGTTACAATCATACTGGCATTATACCACCTTCAGTGTTCGCACATTCTCATCATGCATTATCGGATCCAAAAAGATGTTCCATATATATACATATATGTTGAACTTGCAAACATATGTCGGCCTAGCAAAAACATGTTGGCTTGAATACAAAAGAATATATCTTGAGATATACAATGAAGATCAACATGCTAGCACCAGACCTAAAAGATAGGTCACACATATGGGAAATTCATACCATGCTTCCACGGGACCCAAATATAGGTCTTACATAAGTTAACCACGTTAGATAGCTTAAGTACCGAAAGATAAATATATTCTGGGACCGATGTGAATGCCACAACCAACCTAAGACCATGTCTTGATCACCACAAAATTCAGTACCGACCGAAGAATAGCACCGAGAAGCAACGATCCAAAATTTGAATACAACCGTCATACCAAAATTCCCAACACACTGCATGAATGACCAGATAGCAAGGATACTTGGAAAGAACTCTGAACACAACAGCCAAAGCTAACCATCCAAACTTCATGATTCTGTACCTACTGAATATTATCGATATACCAAAAAGATATACCACCATTACCAAACCAAGGATAACCATCCACAACATCTGTTTCCATACAATACTGCATAAGATAGATCAATTTTGTTCATCACCTGGAGCACAACTAACCGATACACAGTTTTGATATCAATGACAACAATGCCAACAACAACATCTCAACAATCTCCCCCTTTGGTATTGATGGCAAAACAACAAAAATAGAAAAATAATTCAAACATCCAAAAACCAAAAACTCCCCCTGAGTTAAGTATTTCCATCTTCAGTTCAATTTTTTTTCTTCATTTTCTTCCCCCTTTTTTGCCAAAAATGGCAAAGGGCCAAACCATCAAATTAGATCAAAATAACACATTTTACAAGAAAAATTTTCTTGTACCTTTCTTTTATAATTGGAAGACACCGCTTCCAATCTGCTACAATAGAATTCATTCGTGCACATAGGCTGTGATGTAGAACCAATGAATCAAATGATGATGACCAGTCCGAAGACCGGTATTGACGTTCATACTCTTCTGCATCAGAAAGAATTCCGGAAAGATGTTCTAACTAGACCTCAACCATATCCTTCACCAACCAGGGAGTCTTCACTAAATCTTCCCTTCGTCTCTGAACATACTGCAACTCAGCTTGCAACTCTCCAACTCTTATTCTCTATTTAGCACTTTTATCCTTGAAGAAATCATAATCCTTACCAATGTTATTCAGTTCATATTTAATACTTTCAATCTTACTTTTGAAATTGTCAGCAACAACATGCTACCGGAGACAGTATCAGTAAATATCAGACATTTCTTTCAAGCATTCTTTTGTCTCACCAATATATTTAGATAACCTTTGTTCAACATTAGCACATTTTCTCTAAATTACATCCTTGAACTTTCGACCTTCTGAACATTCCTGCAACAATCTTCCTTCAAGAATTCTTATCAGATCAATCAATAACACATTAGAAATAATAGGAATAGTAATACCTTTACCAAGCAAATGATCCATTAACACATTCTCAATCTCATTTTTGCTATCCGAAAAGCAAGCACACCACATTTTACCAGTTCGGTCCTATTCTCCTTCCAACATCGTCTGAATCACATCCGAATCAACATATTCTGATTCAGATGGAGACACAACATTCTTTTCTTTCTTCTCTTCCTCTTCTTCCTCTGATAAAGTGATAATTTCCTTTCCTTTTGCACTAGTCTTCCTTTTCTTAGGTTTCGAAGGGGAACCGCCAATCACAATCTCCAATACTTTCTTACCGAAGGAGGCACCCTCCTCAATATAGCCAACAGGCACAACACCAGATACCGCCACACCAGAGCACAAATTCATCTGTAAAGATAGGAAATAAGCTTTGCTTGCATCCATATTATACTCCAAGGTCTCCAAGTACCTGTAAATCTGTCTTCTTATAGGGGTGCCAAGCAACCAATCCATGTTTTCTCTGCCTGGTAGCAATCTCAAAAAGTAGATTACCAAACTCATAACCAAAGATCCAAACTGGAAGACATAACCTTCAACTAATGAAATTCTGATATTTTCAAGTAAATTCTCTAACAACAAACTACACAAATCAAACTGCATTATCTTCCTTAACCATCTTGTGCGCCAAATACACAACAATGGCAGACGTAGCACCTTCACAATTGCGGAAATAGATTTTATAAGTAATGCGATATGCAACATACCTCACAACCGGATCGACAAGGGTATTTGATCAGTAGAGCATGGGGGTCTTTGTCGATGCTAGTAAGCTCCTACACTTCTCTATATTTCACTGTCCTCTTCCTTGGAAGATTTCCAATATTGCACAGACCAGCAATTGCTTCAATCACCTCATTTGTAATCGCATAGGGTTTATTGAATATTAAGTTTTTGCTCTTGAATTGACTTAGCAAGAATACAATCGACTCCACTACAAACCAAGGAAATTCTCCCCAAATGTCCATACCCAGAGTACGAACTTGTTGCAACTCATTTGCCTTCAATTTTGGTTCCATTAGTCTTATCTTCCCATGATCAAATTCCTCCAATTCAACCCTCGTCAACATCTGTGGAATAAATTCACTGGATTCACGAACAACCAAACTGGATTCCATCTTCGCAATTGATCTATCATCTAACAATTCAAATTCTCAGTAACTTTGCAAATTCTTTGTTTTTCTCCTATGATTTGAAAAAACTCCGCCAATATATCCTTAATTACTCATGATTATTTCTCGCCAAAAGGTGCGTCAATGATGTCAGCAAATGTGTTTGGAATTTTCATCAGTCACATCAAAATTAATTTCCCTAAAAACACATCATACCTTATTTTGGAGAGGGGGAACCGAGAGATTGTTCTTTGTAATACTCCCCCCAAGCCAAGGTGGCTGGCTTGGTTATTGGAAGAACTAGCATGGGATCCGGTGCCACAGACAAACTTCCTTCATTTGATTCTTTCTTCTTCCATACCTTGACTATTTTATGGGATTCACCTAAAACTGTAACATTTTTATCATTTCCAGACTTTCCCGGAGCGGTAACAGATCTGCATGTGTTAGCATAATGACCGGGCTAACTACTTTTGAAACACTTGACATTTCTCTGTTCGGATCTCACTGATTGAAACCTAGATTTGCACTGATTAGCCTTGTGACCATAGTTATGATATACATAGCAATTGTCATGAAAGATATTGTTCATCCCATTCATCTTAACCGGATTAGATACTCGACTTAGAAGCATTGATTTGCCTTATGACCGAACTTGTGACAACTAAAACATTGAATATTTTGATCCTTTCTGCTCTTGCAATCCACAACTTTATGTCAAAATTTCTTGCATAGAAAACAATGACCATTAAATGATAAATACCTTTGAGCATTAGGTTGTCTGGCCGCAGGCAACTTTGACGGTGCACTATTGAGCTAAACTTTACTTGTAACTTCAGATTTAGCTTCAGCTTCAATTGCTTTGACTTCACTCTTGATGTTCTAATTCAATTTCTTACCGGAGAACCCAAGACCTTCCTTTTCCTTGTGGCATTTCTGCATAGACAAAAGTTGTTCCAGAATAGTGTCGCTCTCAAACACCTTCGCTTCTGATTTTAGCTTCTTCAATTCTTGATCTAACTTCGCATTCTCTTCCACTTTATGTTTGATGATATCTTTGAGATTTTCTTCAATCTTTTTGCAGTCCTCCAACTGTAATTTCAGATTTGCAACATTCTCCTTTGATTCCTTTAGCTCTTGGCTCACCTCTTTGTGTCTTGCCTTGAATTTCCGAATCTGCTCCCTCAGCTTAGAGATACAAGTGTTAGCTTCCTTAAGATTTTCTTTCAGTTCTTCATTCTCAGATTCTATGCATTCAATGTCATCCAACATTATCTTCACTTCTTCATTAGAGTAGTATTCTCCAGCCATTTGTTCAACCAACCAAGATCTCCCTCAAGCGGTTAGGCTCTATCTGCAAGGGACCAAGTTCTTATACCAATTGTTGAACAACCCCGGATAACTGACAGGGGTGTGTGAATCAGTTATCCCAAGATATTTTTAAACATTAACTGTCCCGGTAGCAATATTAATTCAAACTGATAATTAAAACAACAATGAAAGCTCAAAAGAACCACCATGCACAATAAACACCAGATTTACATGGAAAACCCAAAGATGGGAAAAACCACGGAGAAGTTGATTCTCATAAATATGAACACCGGCCCAGTTAAGGTGATTTTTACAATGCTCACTGCAGGTAAGGCTCATTGCCGGTCGGGCTAACTGCCCTAGATACAAAAGCAACTATCATAGCCAATACAAAAATGACCTTACAAACAAAATTCGAACTGATGAAATTGCATCTGCATATGCATGGATTAAGTTCTGGTGAATAACACTATCTCTGTTAGCAGCAAATCCGAATACAAGTCTTCTGCATGCCTTCAATACGATTCTGCAAAACTTCTTTCTGACACCACCTTTACTTTGTCTTCAGTATTATCCTTCGCACTTCTTATTCTGTTCGCAGACTTCACTAAAATCATACTCGCATTATACTACCTTTAGTGTTAGCAACCTCTCATCATGCATTATTGGATCCAAAAAGATGTTCTATATATGCATATCCGTTGAACTTACAAACATATGTCGGCCTAGCAAAAACATGTCGGCTTGAATACAAAAGGACATATCTTGAGATATACAATGAAGATCAACATGCTAGCACCAGACCTAAAAGATAGGTCACACATATGGGAAATTCATACCACGCTTCCACAGGACCTAGAGATAGGTCTTACATAAGATAACCACGTTACATAGCTTAAGTAGCAAAAGATAAATATATTCTGTGACTGATGGGAATGCCACAACCAAGACCATGTCTTGATCACCACAAAATTCAGTACCAATCGAAGAATAACACTGAGAAGAAACGATCCAAAAGTCGAATACAATTGCCATACCAAAATTTACGACACTGCATGAATGACCAGATAGTAAGGATACCCGGAAAGAACTCTGAATAAAGGAGCCAAAGATAACCATCCAAACTTCGTGATTCTGTACCTACTGAATATTATAGACATACCACCATTACCGAACCAGGGATAACCATCCACAACATCTATTGCCATACAATACTGCATAAGGTAGATCAATTTTGTTCATCATCCGGAGCACAACTAACAGGTACACAAGTTTTTACATCAATGACAACAATGCCAAGAACAACATCTCAACATGTTGGTGGAGATGATGGAACTTTATGAATTCTTACCATTGATTGCCAAATATCAAATCCAAGTGCAATTAAGTAGGTTCACAGTCTTACTCTCTAGAAGGCATAATTTGTCCCATCAAACAAAGCGGTCCTATTAGAGGAGAATCCTTCGTGGCTTGCCATGTGTGCTCCTCGAGATCAACCTTCAAGCGGTTAAACTATGTTCGAAGGAACCAACTCTAATACCAATTGATGAGCACAAAATTATACTTAGGGGGTGGGGGAGGTGGGGTGAATTAGTATAATACAATCTTTTAGTTTATCAAATTCATAACCACAATCACATCAATTGCACGATATAATTCACATAAGATCTAATAATTATGCAACATAAGTAGAACACAATTTACATGGAAATCTTTACGAGAGACGAGCATTGCAAAATATTGCTTATATAAACTTGTCTTACAAACTTTGCAAGTACCAACTCACAGGAGACCAACAATTTCCACAATTCGTAGGCATCAATTGACTGAAGGCACTAACAACTACAATTTGTAGGCAACAACCCCCACACTAAGCACCAACTTAGCAAGGGACACAAATCTCTTCAATGTGAAGCACCAACCTTGAAACAAAGTTTCACCTTATGAATGTTGGTTCTACAATGGATGATGAACAATTTAATTTTCTTATTTAATCTTGCTCTTTCAACGAGTGTTACTTATATAAACTCTTTCACAAAATTTATCTTGAAGAATTAGTCTTCTTTCCTCATCAATTTCCTTGTTTTTGTATGATCGATTTCACATAACAAACTTTGTTATTTCCCAAGTCTGTTGCTGTATATATGATTCTCTTGCTTTCTCCTTTGAACAATTTTTTGCTCCTCAAACATACTTTGAATGATCTTGTATCTTTTCTTCACAAATCTGCATTTTATATATTTCATAAGTATGCCTTAATACATAGTTGGAAAACTCATGGGAATTGCCACGGACTTGACAGGGTGGCAGGCTGAGTCAACTAGCCACAGGCTCGCGAGTTGAGTCCAGCAAGTCTTGGTCTGAGTCTCGCGAGTCTTTGGCCTCTGACTCGTGCGAGTCTAGGACGGGGACTCGTGAGTCCTTGCCAAAGACTCTCGTGCACTGCTTAAGACGCCTAGGCAGCTTTAAAACACTTTTTTGGGGTTTTTTGTCTATTTTTTAATCACCGAGAAGGCCATATGTCATAAACCTCCATAATAAATAATAAAGTAATTAAAATGTCTAAGCAATGGATACTCATCTCTATCGGCACTTATTCATTACATACGATTAATCCTTAATCGTATTGTCATAACATAACAAGGCGATTCATAACAGCCGATCCAATCACTACGATTATCATTGATCAAGGCGGTAAAGATAAACTAATGGTGGCAGAGGTTCATCGTGCCTTTCCAAATATTATAAAATACCAAAGCCGATCGGCTATGAGAAGTGTGTACGAGAATTAATATTATAATTTGTTCCCTTGTGGACTTTTCTCGCTGAGCATATCGGTTGCTATCGCAACCTCTTATATTTGAAAGTGCAAGTATTATATAGCAGGTCATAGACGACACAATAACACAGCATAATTATATCTCCATATCAGAGACGGCTCCAGAAATTGTAGATTGCACAGTCATATAAAGAATATTAGAGAGGACATCTTGCCTATTGATCATCCTGTCATAGCAGCATATAATTCATTTGCCTATCAGAGACGGCTAGCAGGGTATGTGCATATTCCATATTGTAATATCAGAGACAACCATTGATACATATTCAAATTGCTAACTATATATTATAGTCACAACCTTGTAAGATTCATTGTATTCCATTGTGGCATCGGAATTACGATTGTAAATATATTTATTCCATTTCCATACATAATCCATTGTTATTACATTATTCATTGTATATTGCATCATAGCATATTGATCACTGTTACTGCACATTACATTCATTTCATAATTCATTAGTTCATTTCATCCATTTTAGCATTTGGAATCACCAGTCATATATACTTTTCATTGTTCTTGCATTCACATCACATTGCATTAGTAAACAACTATAGAAAGAATTTGGTAATTCCCGTAGTGTCCTAATAATCATAAAAAAGGAGACATTACAATTGGTATTAGAGCTAATTATCCTGAGAAAATGATCCATCACAACCAATCAGTGAAACAGTGACAAACCAAATTTGGGCGTCTACAAGAGCAAATCAAAGAAGATTGGAAGAATGGAGGATTACAAAATGATATTTCCCTAAAAGACTATATGGAGATCAGACTTCAATACGATCCAACAAAAGACATCGACCCACGGATGCGGAAAGTACAAGAAACTTGAACTTCCTCACTTTGATGGCAGAAAAAAGACATCAGCATGTTCATGGATCCAAAGGTTGGATACTTATTTCCAATTGAATCCCATGACCGAGGAAGAGGCCATTAAGTTCGCCACTCTAGATCTAGAAGAAAATGCTCACGAATGGTGGTATCGTGGCTTAATAAGCTCTAATCATTCCAAGATTACATCTTATGTAGAATTCACAGAAAAGGTCATTGAGAGATTCGACCCAAGAGATCCCGAACTTTATATTAAGGAGTTAGCTTTGCTGCAGCAAAATAATAAGGTGGAGAATTATATTCACGAATTCCAAAGGATCTTTATTTTTGTTACAAACATCTTGCCTAAAAGACTAGTTGCACTCTTCATTGATGGACTCAAACAGCCACTTAAAGGATGGATTAAAGCACTACAACCAAAAACTCTCCAAGAGGCCATAAAGGGAGCTCGAAACATGGAAATCCAATGTCAGCCAGCAATTGCCAAAACTAGTCAAGCATTGGAAATGAAATTGAGGTATTCTTTACTTGCAAGAGAAGATGAGAGGCAAATCACAATTGTAGAGGCAAAGGAAAGAAGCACTATATTGAGGTTAGACCTTGTACGCATGAGGAGGACCATCACGTAAGGAGGAAGGAAGTAATCAAGGAGAATACCAACAATGAAATAATCGTCACCATGTCCACTCCTAAATGCAATTCATTCTGGGTAAGAGGACTCCTACAAAAACAAAAGATTACACTACTTATTGATAGTGGAGCCATGCACAATTTCATCAATGACACTTTGGCTGCAAAACTCAAACTACCTACTCAAACTCAAGAAGGATTTAAAGTAAAAGTTGCAGATGGGTAGCAAATACCATGCACCACCTTAGTTCCACCATTTAAGATCACTATAAATGGCCACACTATTAAGGATGACTTCTACATTGTGGAGTTGGGAGATATAAACGCCATCCTAGGCATGCAATGGATGACCTCGATTGGAAAATACCTACAAGACTTCCAATCTATGGAATTTACATTCAAAGATAAGGGAAAGAAGGTTACCTTTCATGGACTATCCGGAGAAGGACCCAAGGTAGTTTCAGCCAAAAGGATGGAAGGTATCTTTAGAAAGGGAGGTGCAGCATGGGCAGCACAATGCATAGTAACTCCCAAGAAAGAAAACAATGGACTGAGTTTCTATCAAGATGAGGATATTCAAGCCATCCTTAACAAACATAGCCCGTCATCATGACACTATACTGACACCCAAAGAAGTTTAGAGATGAAATTGAGAAAACAATCAAAGAATTATTAGATATGGGACACATAAGGCCAAGTTCCAGCCCTTTTGCATCATCGGTCGTAATGGTTAAAAAGAAAGACGGAACACTAAGAATGTGCATAGACTACCGAGAACTCAATAAGAAGACAATAAAAAATAGATACCCGATACCAAGGATTGATGAATTACTAGATGAACTACACGGAGCTGTTCATTTCTCCAAAATCGATCTATGGTTAGGCTATCATCAAATAGGGGTCATGGAGCAAGATGTACACAAAACTGCCTTCCACTGCCACTATGGCCATTTTGAGTTCCTAGTCATGCCTTTTGGACTCACAAATGCTCCCACAACGTTCCAGTCTTGTATGAACCACATATTTAGGAAGCAACTACGTAAATTCCTACTAGTCTTCTTTGATGACATACTAATTTATAGTAAAACATGGGAAGATCACTTAAGGCATATAGATGAAGTTTTGGGCATAATGGAGTCACTGTTTATTTGCAAAAAAATCTAAATGCAAATTTAGGATGACTGAAATCTTGTACCTAGGTCATGTCATAAGCAAAGGAGTTCAAGTACACCAAGAAAAGATTCAAGCTATACTTGATTGGCCGCCACCTAAAAATATATCAGATTTAAGAGGATTCTACGAAGTTTGCAGTTACTATCGAAGATTCATAAAAGGATTTTCTCACGTAGGGGCTCCCCTCACGGATCTAAAAAAGAAAGGGGCGTTTACATGAAATGAAGAATCCCAACAGTCATTCGACAAACTAAAAGAAATAGTGAGCCAATGTCCAGTTCTTGGACTTCCGGATTTCAATAAACCATTTGTGTTAGAATGTGATGCTTCAGGAACTAGGATAGGGGCTATCCTTATGCAAAACGTGCACCCTATTGCCTTTGAAAGCAAGAAGTTAAAAGATAATGAGAAACTCTATTCAACATATGACAAAGAGATGCTAGCCATTATCCACGCCCTCACCAAATTTCGACAGTACTTGGTTGGGACTAAATTTACTCTTAGAACAGACCATAACAACCTTAAGTATTTCCTTAATAAAAAAGATTTAAACGAACGACAACAAAAATGGATCACTAAGATACAAGCATATGATTTTGATATAGAATATATCAAGGGGAAAATAAATGTAGGAGCTGGTGCATTATCAAGGAAACCTGCCCTATGCTCTCTGACGACCATCTCTAATGATTGGAAGGCACATCTTCTAGCAGAGTATTCCAAAAATACTTTCACACAAACACTTTTGGAAGAAGAAAGGGAAGAAGATCAATATAAGATACAGGATGGGATCATCTACTATAAGGATCGAATATACTTAACACTTTAGTCCAAGATCAAGGAAAAGGTACTAAAAACATTTTATGATAGTCCCTTGGCCGGCCACCTAGGTTACTATAAAACCTACAAACAAATAAGAGAAAGGTTCTCTCGGAAAGGTTTAAAAGATGACGTCTTACCACATGTCAAGAACTGCACAACTTGCCAGGACAACAAGGATGAACATTCATTTCCAGCCGGACTACTCCAGCCCCTACCGATACCAGAACAAAATGAGAAAGTGTATCCATGGATTTCATCACCAGACTTCCTAAAGCCCAAGGAAAAGATTGTATTTTTGTGGTAGTAGACCACCTAACCAAATATGCACACTTCTTCGCGATCACCATTGAGTTCAATGCAATACAAGTAGCAAAACTATTCTTCAAAGAAGTATTTAGACAGAACGAGTTACCTCGCACCATAATCAGTGATCATGACAGGAAATTCATGAGTAATTTCTGGACAGAATTATTCAAATTAGCCGGAACATAACTAAATCCCAGCACTAGTTATCATCCCCAAACTGACGGAAAAACTGAGATTGTAAACAAATCGGTGGAAGGATACCTTCGCAATTACGTAGCATGAAAACAAAAGTCTTGGGTGAAATGGTTACACCTTGGTGAATATTGCTATAATACAACACATTACATGCCCATAGGAATGACTCCATTTAAAGCACTAAACAGGTATAAACCCCGCTCCTTTATGGACATCATCTTAGAAGAAAGCAAGGTTCCAGTTGCCAAAGATTGGGTACAGGAAAGTCAAGACATACTAAAGGTTTCAAAGGACAATTTGCATCAAGCACAAAACCAGCATAAAATATACAAAGACAAAAAGAGCACACAATGAAGTTTTGAAATAGGAGAAATGGTCTATCTTCGCTTACAACCATACCGACAATCTATGTAATGTCCCCTTTTTGGGCACATTATCTCGTGCCTTATGTTAGCCTTTTTATCATGGTCCGGTGGGCTAACCGAGGTTTGGCAGAGGATCAGAGGGGTGTTTGGCCTAGGTGTTTTCAGTTACAGGCCAATCGGATCAGTTTCCACAAGGTTTCCAGGGTGCTTACTATTTATAGTAAGCAGGAAGAACTCAGTGTTCTTGGAATTTCAGTAGTGGACTCGGAGCGTCTCGCCGAGAGCTTTCCGACAAGCTATCACACGTCTCCATCCGAGTTCGTTTGGTCCTCCGTTTTAATGCCAGAAGATTCCTCACTTTATTTTATTTTGTCACTTTATAACCAATGGTTATATTTATTTAAAAAGTGACTTTAAGTGAGAATATGAAAAGACAGAGAGGGGAAACTGAAGAGTCACAGCCATTGCTTTAAAAAGTATTGAAGGCTCATTTGAAATATGTTTAGTTTTGATATTATATTTTATCTCTTGGAGATATCAGGAAGCTTCAGCTTTCGAATTCAGCCTTCAGGACGGAAACCCTTTTGGCTCAGAGGAGGATTGGACGTAGCCCCAGTTCTTCTCCGGTGCGGATTCACTGCAGAGTTCGCCATTGCATTCACATGTTCTTTATCATTCAGTCTTACTGTTATTTCTATATTGCAGATTGGTATGTTTGTAATGCATGGTTATTATATTGCTGTTGTATAATACGATACCATCTCTCCGAGAAATTAATGGAATATATTTGCGGGTTGTTCGAATATATTGCTGGTTATCTTTGTTGAATCAATATTACATTGCATGCAAGTATATGTTTTAAACTTCTGAGTTATATTTGAGAGATTTTTGGAAAATGGCCGGTTAGGGTCATTACAGTGGTATCAGAGCTGGTTTTCCTGCCAGCTTGTGAGATTTGATGAGTAACAAATTTTAATATATTTACAGTCTGAGATTTAAAATAACCTTGGAGGATAAAGTTTATTTAGAATATTTCAAAGGACGTATCTTTATGGTTGGGAGCAATATTAAATTTGGAATATTCACAGATATGAACGACTGTAGGCAACGGATTTGAAAGGAAATACTTCATTGCGGGAGTTTGGAAGAGGATTAAATTACAAAAGGCCAAAGTTATTTGGCATTCTACGGAGCTCATATAAGATTGACAGAGCCCATATTGGGAAAATAACCAAAGTCTAAACTTATCGGCCCTTGCTATCGTGGGAACATATTAAAAACTGAATATAGACTATATAATATTTTGTCAAGAGGAAGGCGTGAATAACAGCCAGCTGTGGGAGCAAACGACAATGGGTCCCGATAAAAAAAAATCTTGTCTTGCGTTTAATATTGTTAAGTTTTGATGACTTCATAATATTGGAACCGGATATATTTTGAGCATGGGGTCCGACTTATATTTAAAACAAGACTTTATGAAAGGATATACTTGAGGCAATTAAATATTGAATATAATTTCCGTGGTGATTTAATCAACTTTCCGTTCCTATATGTGGAAATAATATCCCAAGAGGAAATGAAATATTTGCCGTGATTCCCACCTTTAGTTCCTCGTAGAAGAAATAAAGATTATTATCAGTGAAGACCATGGTGAATGGAAATTAATAAAGTATACATGACAAGCATTTTTAAAATCGATTGGGTGCTTGGATAATTATTGGCCAAGAAATTTATTTGTTTCTAATTTCATTGCCGTAAACTTCAGCGCTACACAAGCCGTGAGAGGATGAAGAATTGTATCGAATAACACAGTGATTTCTGGGCATCTTCCTACTCTTTATTTTACCTTTGTAAATAATTTGCTTGGCTGATTATTAAAGCATATAGACATTTTCCATTCTTTGGAGCGTTACTAAGAAAACTTGTTTCACTCTACACTTAATTTATAAGACTAAGGACTTGCCATAACATGGAGAATATTAGAACCGGACGGTGGAATTCTGGGCATGCTTTCTACGTGTAAGATGGAGGTCAGAGTCGTTTTATATCCCTTTTGAGCAGAAACGACAGTTTGATGAAAGGGTGATAATGATGCTTATACTGTCGGTGCCAAAACTGTGAGCCAATACTCCTTAGTACAATCAAGGCTTATTTAGAGTTGAAGAGCAAAGTGTCTACTCAACTTGGGCTGTCACTGAAGACTAGTGAATATCGATTTAAGCTGTAAAGAATTCATTATTTACGGCAACTTGGTACAACAATATTCGATTAAAAGTAGTCTGGAAGAGACAAAAAGCTCTAGCATCGGTTAGAGATGCATGCGTAGGCACCTGAAGGAGGAGTTATTCTTGAACCTCAATTATTATCATTCGCTTACCGTGAGTGAATGTTCGGATGGCTTTTGGAGATTGACGGGCGATAGGAATGAACCTTATGTCAAGGGATGTATTGAAACTAGCAGGAAACATTACCGCTGACAGCGACTTACTCATGGTGTATTAGAAATAGAATACACTGTTGCAAATATTGGGATTGGTTTTACAAAAAAAGCAGGAAGGATTATAGAGGCCAGCTGAAAGACACAACTATCTGTGGTATGAGTCATAACTGGAAACAGAGTTACAGTAAGAATAAAAAGAATCAAACTAGTGAGTTGAAGAGTTTGCTGGCCCCAGTAATATCTTCACGGAAGTGTTCGGTATAGCTGTTTCAATCAGACACAATATCTTTGCCAACTTTCATAGAGCTGTACAACTATTTATTTGATTTCATAGTCAGAACACACATACAGAAAAGGGAACATAAATTTTAGCATCAAACTAGGTGGGACCTTATTGTGGTAAGTCATATGTTGGAATGCATTTTGGTATTAATAACATTTCATCAGCGGCAATAGCAGATAGTCTGACAGAAATATTTAGGATTGATTGTTGCTGTGGAGGGATAAACTTTGATTATATGTTGAAGTCTGTATATGGCATGGTAAAGAAAATCATTCTTGAGCAACATGTGAGGAATTAGCTTGTGTGACTGATATTTGCATTCTTGGTAGTTTGTCATCCTTGGGTTGACATTGCATTGGGTGCTAAACAATTCAGAGGAAAGATTTAATTTTAGCGGTTATACTTTGGACGGGAATCTCAGCGTCGGAGAAGGAGGTAGAGGCATCAGCAGCCTTCAACGCTGCCTTCGCATTATTAAGTTTGGTGTTTGGAAACACTAATATCAGAAATCTGTTGAAAACAAGAGGTTCCGTAAGCTTACATCAAATCTAGAAAGAAGTATCAACTTCCAGATTTCAGTACTCATTGCATTCGTTGCCAGGATATAGTTAGTTGAAGTATTGCAGGTATTTGATTGTCTTGAAATCTAAAGGTGTTAGATTAAAGAATGGTCTGACACGAATTCTGAAAAAAAAAAATCTTATGCATGTATTGATTCTTGATGCATTGAGAGATCACACACACTCCCCTTTTGATTGAAATCAGACAAGTAACCTTTTCCGGCTTTTAGAAATTGCCAGCTTGTTGAATAACAACCCGTTTGAGTAGAGATGACTATTTAAAGACAATTTGATTGCAGCATCGTTTTTAGTCAATAAGGTCAGCATACAGTGCCACTAACCAAGAACGGTGTTGTATAATGAAATTTGGATTCCGCAAGAGTGAAGACCATTACAGATTTATCAGGAAACATAAATACAAAGATTGTAATTGAGTGGGTGTAATATTGTTCGCTATAAATTTTAAGTATCTAGCTATGGGAAAGATGCATGGTTTGGAAAGGATCCTGAAGGATCTTGCTAAGGTACAACAACAGTTAGCACAGATTTCACAACCGGATAAAAGGACTGAAATTCTTAGCATATGTGATGAGTACAACACTCTTCCTCCACAGGTTCAGAGAGATTAACCTTCTCTAACTTCTTGGACTTTCATCCAAAGCTTCAACGCAAAACTTTAATGGAAAGGAAGCAGTGTTAGGATTTGGCTCGAGATCTACTTGCACAAGACAGGTGCAGAAATTTATATGAAGAGTTTCCAGCTATCATTACTCAACCTATAAGTGAACAAAAAACTAAATCAGTTTTTGAAGAAAAACCTTATGAGGTTGTCATCAAAGCAGGAGATTGTAAAACAAGTATTGAATCCGTGCATGAAGATGAGGCTAAAGAAGAGGCAACAAATATGCAGGTTACCGAATATGAGGAATCATGTGATTTCTATAGCAGCGCATCACGTATGCATAATGATGATTTGGATGATCAATCAGAGAATGCATTTAAAAATGACAACAATGAGGAGCATGCCTTGCAACATCAGCTGAAGGTCAATAACGATGCTATTACGACAGCTCTTGTTCACCATGATAGCACTCACCAGATCATTGAGGATCTTTACAGGAAAGCTCAGAAAGAGACAGGACAAGGTGATATAAGGATTGGATCCTATGTTTCAGATTTACAGGAGGTCAAAATAGCATTTGAGGTTTCAAAATCAGAATATCTATACTTACTGTCAGATCGCGACTACCTATTACAGGTTGCAGAAAATTATGCTGGGCAGTTGAGGAAAAAGGAGGATGAGGTTAATAAGCTCAACATAGAGCTAAATATTGCTCAGGGAAGTTTGGAGCACACACACCTTGCTCTTAAGGAAGCAAGAAATCAGATTGTTTCCTCCAGTCAGTACAGGGAACAGGACGACAGGGAAAGGTCTGAATTCTTTCAGGAGGTGATTTAGGAACTCGATAGCATACAACAGACCTATGACTTGGATAGCTGTCCCAAAAGATCTTTGGATCATCCAGAGTTTCTTAAGAATTGGATAACTTTCAGGCGATCGACAATTTCTTGTTTGAGATGGATGTTGATTTGATATTTGATAATCCTTTCTCGAGCTAGATGAGGAAGGTATTTCCTATCCCCATGACGAGGATGAGGTCGATTACAGAATTTGGGACCCAGGGTCAGTTGTTAGAGGTGAATCTTGGTCACCAGGTTGGAGTAGCGGGATGAGCTCAGTTGCTGCACAGTGTGGTTCTTACACCAGCAGTCCAGGATGGGAAGTAATGTCTTGTGGCATGATGGGTGATGTGCCTTTCTGTGCACTACCTCTCGTTGATGATGAGGTGTCTCATTTTCCATTCAGCCCACCTACGGGGAGCTTTCTTTCCCGATTATTGCAGAGGTGTGGGGTGAGTGATTGGTTGGGTATGCTTCCTCGCTTGCCGATGGAAGCCTTGTCCGACAATCTGCGTATCTTGCCTCTTCAGTACAGTTTCCAGTTCAGGCGACAGATCAGAGGGGCAGTGTTATGGCAGTTGGGCATTTCTGGTGATTCACTCTGTAGGGGCATCAGGTCTCAGGATTTTTCAGCCAGCTGGGGAGATGGATGGCCCTTTTGCTTATGGGATCCAGGAGGGACGTACTTGCGGTTGGTATTTTTCCAGGGAGTCGATTGGTGTGAGGTTTGGGTTCTCCCTGCATTTGATCGTAGAGGTGCCAGTGATTTCAGTTGGTGTGAGGTTCTCAGTTGGGTTGAGGACTTTCTCACAGATTGTTGGCTAAATATTTTGCAAGTCACTAAGACTACAACTTGCAAAACGTGTGTTTTAGGCAGCAGTATGTGATATTTCTCTCTCCTCTCAGCAATAGGGGAGGCTCCCTTCTTACCGCAGGTGGCTT
>MU227304.1:843336-872880 GCA_018584345.1 Thuja plicata
CAACATGATTATGAGTGTAGTCAGGATCAAGAAAATCACCATCATCTTCAACCCCCTGAGGAATGTCTGCAAGATTGAAGTCAATAATCTGCTTGATAGACAAGCGACAGTAATCCATTCTTCGTATGTCTGCTTCGGTTCGAAGATCAATCCATACGTCTTTCAGTCTGTACACATGTACAAACTGCCTCCTCATTTTATCATTGAGCCCTCGCCAGTCGAAATGACTTCTCGCCATGAATCTCTTCAAAGTGATCCTTTGAAGTTCATACTCCATGTTCTTAGCCTTCGGAATTGTATCTATGGAGTACCCTCCAATCTTTAGTGGGTTTCGTGAAGAACTCCCCACACCTGGCCTGTGCAGTGTATTTTGATGTGCTTGGACAGCCATGAGCTGCCTAGTCAACTCCATAAGAATTATCTTGTCGGTTGGGTATCTCGGGAGGGTATGTGGTTCACCCTTGAAGTACCCCACTCTCATGTAAGTATAATTAGGAAATTGTAGAAAGAGGCAGCCATAATCATTTACCTTAACCCACGCCTTATCTGACACACGCTTGTTAGGAAGGCTCTTGTCAAATAAGCACATAAAATACCCATAAAAAGCATCTTGTACCCTGCGGTAATCAGAGCGGCTGGCCTTCAACACAAGCTGAGGGAAGTATTCCCAAACAGGAACCAGTGATCTATCCCCTTTAGTGGACAATCCAGAGAAAGAGCCATAAGAAGCAGCAATTTACAGAAGGTATGAATTCATGTAAAAAGAGCAAGTATTAACAACTTGTGAAAGCTGCTCACATAACATGTCACTTATCATTTCTCCCCAAAATATTCTTTTCTTGGAAGGGACAATGAGAGAAATATATTTGTACATCCAGGGCTCAAAGATGTTTGATGTCTTTAACCCTGCAAGGTTGCTGAATAAAGTGATAAGATCACTAATCTCCTCCTTGAATTCACTACGGCAGATTCCCTTCGGCAATCTTGCAGTACTTGGCCTCTTATTCAGTAGCCAATTGTCATTAATGAACCTTGCACATGAAGGGGTATCTTCATTCCATCTGTCAAGAGCTTTTTGTCTGGTGATATCAACAGTGATAGGATTCAATTGCACCCGGAAAATTCTATCAATAGTCTCTGGATCAAGACTAATAATAGTCTTACGATCTTGATCTTTGATGGTTCTAGAAGATGAATCAAAATTCTTCGCACATGCAAGTGCGAACTCTGGCTCAAGGGTAGCCAATGGAAAAGTGGTGACCAAGTGAATGCTGCTCTGTTTGATAGACACCATATCTTCTGTAACCGCAACATCAACCCTTTGAAGAAATTCTTCAAAGTTCATGTGTGAAATATCAGTATCTTTAACTTCTTCACAATAAGAAACAACTTTTGAAGACGGGGTAGAATTATGATATGAATCATAGCGGTATTTCATCTTCTTCTTCTCTTTTTCCGAAGCAAGCGTAATCCCTTCAGACATAGCAACTCTATGAGAACGAGTAGCTGTGACATAAAAACTCCACAAAGTAAGAACATCTTCTTGAGAGGGATCCATCATTAGAATTAAGAATGGTGTATGGGGATGACTGGTTTTCTTTGAGAAAAGGGTTAGTTTCAGTTCAAAAAGAAGTCAAGAATGAGTCTCTCGTGGGTGATTACACATGAGGACGGATGAAAGTAACGAAGGATAAGAAGGCAATAGAATGGGTGGATGTCACTTGTTTTATAATGATGTTTTGGATTAACCACCATTAAGAGTTTTATGTCATATAGCAGCGATAGGGACAGCAACTTATGTAATTGGACATTTGGAAAACAGCACATGTATGGACTTGCAATTGGATTTGTTTTATCTTTTTCACCATAGAACGGGGTTTTTAATCCCGACTGCATATGCAAGTAAAATGAAGTTCTTGCATATGCATCTTGAGAATAGAAGATAGAAGTAGAAGAAACATAGATTTAATTACATGTAAATCATAAATGAAAGCTTTACATGTATGTTAAATAACCTAGGAAGAGAAAACAAAGGAAAGACTTAGGAAAAATTACCTCAACCCTCAAGATGAAATCTCTCAAAATCTTGAGCCAAATCTGAAATAATTCCAATAGATTTTCGGATTTATAGATCATATTCCTATTCTCTTTCCTTCAATTTTTGACAGTCAACATGCATATACAGTTAAGTGGGAAAGAATGAGAGATAAAATGCCAAGAAATAGCAACCATTTTGACTATTTCTCTTGTATATGCAATAAGGAAGAAAAATGGCGTCTAGGGCAAAAATCTCAGCCAAAACAACAAAATAAATCCATAGAAAAACAAGAAGACTTACCAAAATCAGTTTGCAAGCTGAGAAAATGATGAAAAAAATGCTCAAATCTTCTTCCCAACCAGATTATCACTGAGAAAGGTAGACTGTTTGGGGCTGTTTACATGTGTTTCCTTGTTCAAAATGCATATGTAATGACTCTCCAAATCGACGCCTTGGGAGAAGTAGTCAAAACATGCATTGAAAACGCATGAGAAACATATGTAATGTCTATTAAAAACAATGCCCAAAGGAAGTGATTAAAAACGCTGTTTTAAAGAAGCATTTACATAGGTTTCAAAATGCATATGTAATGGCCATTGAAAACGACGTTATGGGAAAGCAAAGGAAGTTTAATGCTTTACCAACACATTTGATAGTATGTGTTTCCTTCTTCAAAAACGACGTCTTTGGAAACACTTTAAAAACGCTGTTTGGGAAAGCATTTACATATGCTTTTCCTTTCAAACGCCATATGCAATCTGCCCCAAAATCGATGCCTTTGGAGAAGTAAAGGAAAGTTTATAACTCATGCACTTTAAAACATGTAATCCCCCATAAATTCGACGTTATGGGAAGTACTTTAAAAACATTGTTTTTGAAGTGCATTTGCAGATGTTTTAAAATGCATATGATTTGCCTTTAAAATTCGACGCCCTTGGAGACTCTTTAAAAACGTTATTTTTGAAGTGTATTTGCACCAATAAATAGTATATGCAATGGCTCCAAAATTCGACGCCTTGAGGAGGAAAAAAGAAATGAAAGTATTAGCACATGACTTTAAAAAGGGAAAGCCACCCGGGGAGTATAAAATACGTTGTTTTTAACATGCATTAACATATAAAAACAACACTAATAGAGGTTAAATACGTTCTTTTAAAGGTTCAACTACACATGTTGACAAATACTTAGAATAGATATGTAGTTGAAGTTAAAAACAACGTATTTAAGACGGAGAAGGACAAAGGGGTGGGTTTTTTAAAATATGTTTTGCATAAGGATGACATGCAATGAGAAGTAAAAACCACACTTTTTAATAATTAAGCTTGAATTCTGATTTAATTTAATATATAACTATAGTATTTAAATGAAATCAGACTATTTTAAGCTAATTTCAATAAAATATTAAAAACTATAGTCGAATCAACTCGGAATGAGTTGAAATTTGAAAATGGACTACAAAATCCAGTTCATATATTAAATATAATTCAAACTCGTGTAATTGACTTCGAAAACCCCACCTTTGAAGGATTTTTAAAGAATATGCATTCAGCTTGAAAAACCCCACCTTTTACATCATAACTTGAGTTGTACTACTTCGTTTGATGTCTAAGTTAGTTCAAAATGAGCGTATTTCAAAGGGCTATTGACTCAAGGGAAAAGCAGAGACTAAAAATGCCAAATAAGAAAAAGCAAAACAAAGAAAAGGACTTAAGAACGCATGAAACGTGTGTTTACAAAGAACTCTTCAGAGATGACGAATTATCTCTATTAACACTATTTAGAACGTTCAAATCATAGAGGATACTACTACGAATTGACAAGAAAATTCCGTAGGGTTGCCACAATTTTGTGATCTCAAAGCTGAGGACAACACAGATGATGGTGACACAGGGCAGTTTGGTATGACTGATCCTGCTATGATTTGGGATCATGACATTAGGCTGGTTGTTGTTTTGTTGCTGTGTGAATGGCTTCACAGGTCAGGACATAATATTTGTTTCAGTTTCACACAACAGGTTGGTGGAGCAGTTTCCCTGAGGTTGGTTTGGGATCCAGGTATTATGATCACAGCATGCAGATACTGATTGCTTAAGGGCAAGCAATCTCCAGGAAGGGATGATTTGTAATGTCCCCTTTTTGGGCACATTATCTCGTGCCTTATAGTTAGCCTTTTTATCATGGTCCGGTGGGCTAACTGAGGTTTGGTAGAGGATCAGAGGGGTGTTTGGCCTGGGTGTTTTCAGTTTTAGGCCAATCGGATCAGTTTCCACAAGGTTTCCAGGGTGCTTACTATTTATAGTAAGTAGGAAGAGCTCAGTGTTCCTGACATTTCAGTAGTGGACTCGGAGCGTCTCGTCGAGAGCTTTCCGACAAGCTATCACACGTCTCCATCTGAGTTCGTTTGGTCCTCCGTTTTAATGCCAGAAGATTCCTCACTTTATTTTATTTTGTCACTTTATAACCAATGGTTATATTTATTTAAAAAGTGACTTTAAGTGAGAATATGAAAAGACAGAGAGGGGAAACTGAAGAGTCACAACCATTGCTTTAAAAAGGATTGAAGGCTCATTTGAAATATGTTTAGTTTTGATATTATATTTTATCTCTTGGAGATATTAGGAAGCTTCAGCTTTCGAATTCAGCCTTCAGGACGGAAACCCTTTTGGCTCAGAGGAGGATTGGACGTAGCCCCAGTTCGTCTCTTGTGCGGATTCACTGCAGAGTTCGCCATTGCATTCACAGGTTCTTTATCATTCAGTCATACTGTTCTGTATTGCAGATTGGTATGTTTGTAATGCATGGTTATTGTATTGTTGTATAATACGATACCATCTCTCTGAGAAATTGTTGGAATATATTTGCGGGTTGTTTGAATATATTGCTGGTTATCTTTGTTGAATCAATATTACATTGCATGCAAGTACATGTTTTAAACTTCTGAGTCATATTTGAGAGATTTTTGGAAAATGGCCAGTTAGGGTCATTACAATCTACACTAAAAAGAAGTGGTGTTGAAAAACTACAACCCTAGTTCTATGGTCCCTATGAAATAACTAAGAAGATTGGGTAAGTGGCTTATGCTGTCAACTTGCTTGAAGAGAGTAAGATTCACAATGTCTTCAGGGTATCTTGCCTTAAGAAGGCTTTGGGAAATCATGACAAAAGATCTCCTATCCTCCCACCTCTTGATGACAGTGGGAAATTAATCCTCCAACCTAAGAAGATTATTAGTACCTGAGAAAAAAGGTTAAGGAACAAAGATGTCAAAGAGTACCTAGTAAAGTGGTAAGATCTTCCCGAAGAAGATGCCACTTGGGAAAATGAGCACATACTTCAGCATCCTAATTTAGGGTTGCTTGTGGGCAAGCAACTCTAAGGGGGGGGGGGGGGGGGACTNGGGGGGGGGGGGGGGGTGACTGTCGTAAACCTCCATAATAAATAATAAAGTAATTAAAATGTCTAAGCAATGGATACTCATCTCTATCGGTACTTATTCATTACATATGATTAATCCTTGATCGTATTTTTATTACATAACAAGGTGATTCATAACAGCCGATCCAATCACTATGATTATCATTGATCAAGGCGGTAAAGATAAACTAATGGTGGGAACGGTTCATCTTGCCTTTCCAAATATTATTAAATACCAAAGTCCATCGGCTATGAGAAGCGTGTATGAGAATTAATATTATAATTTGTTCTCTTGTGGACTTTGCTCGCTGAGCATATCGGTTGCTATCGCAACCTCTTATATTTGAAAGTGCAAGTATTATATAGCAGATCAGAGACGACACAATAACACAGAGCATAATTGTATCTCCATATCAGATACGGCTCCAGAAATTGTAGATTGCACAGTCATATAAAGAATATCAGAGACGACATCTTGCGTATTGATCATCCTGTCATAGCAGCATATAATTCATTTGCCTATCAGAGACTGCTTGCAGGGTATGTGCATATTCCATATTGTTATACCAGAGGCAACCATTGATACATGTTCGAACTGCTAATTATCTATTACAGTCACAACCTTGTAAGATTCATTGTATTCCAGTGTGGCATTGAAATTACAATTGTAAATTTATTTATTCCATTTCCATACGTAATCCATTGTTATTACATTGTTCATTGTATATTGCATCATAGCATATTGATCACTGTTACTGCACATCACATTCATTTCATAATTCATTAGTTCATTTCATCCATTTTAGCATTTGGAATTACCAATCATATATACTTTTCATTGTTCTTGTATTCACATCACATTGCATTAGTAAACAACTATAGAAAGAATTTGGTAATTCCTCTAGTGTCCTAATAATCATAAAAAGGGGACATTACACCATATGTAGATGTAGTCACAAAAATGATGTGCGCCATAATGTTCAATATGGTTTTGAAGGTCTCAATTTTGTCTTGGCGGTAGGGGCTCCGCCCCTCAACCTTGCCCTCTATTGCGGGGAGTGCGCCCCGGGCATTGCCCTAGAACCCCATGAAGGGCGCAGCCCCTCGAACCCTTCAAGGGGCATTGCCCCTTTATCTCACTTGGGGCCCTGCCTCCAGACTCCCATAAGGGGTGCTACTCCTTGCCCCCAAACCCCATTTGATTTTTGAAGAACTACAACTTTGAGTTTGCACAGTATGAGTCATTGTCTACACTCTTGCTGTTAACCTTTAATCGTGAGCGAATAAAGATATATTTTACTCCCATATTTAGTACACACTACTATCTTTATTATTATTCCATGTATGTAATTTATCAGATATAGTAGGAAATGGTGGAGATTCTTTGTAATGTTTGAATTATGACTTATATTCTCTAAATGCATTAATTTCTTTTTGTTTTTTTGTATAACTATAGTTCTCTTCGTTGCCGAGATCTTTCCCAAATTCTTTGTTGAGCCTAAAGTTCGAGTTCAATTTTTGGCTGGCGAGTCGACACCGAGTTCGAGTTTCCCAACTATGCTTTAATATGCTTCATAAATATGTTTAAATATTCTTCAAAATCTGCGTACATATTCTTCATAAATCTGCTTCTATGGGAAGGATATTGCATTGAAATCCGCCTTCTAACTTTCTTTTAAATCTCTATTTATAATTTACCAATCTGCCCCTTCACTCAAGAGGGGCAACTCTTAATAGAGGGGACTTTCTTGAAGAGAGATTGACCTAATTTAAAAATAGATTTAAATTATTTCAAATCTTTAATAGAGACAGTGCTAAGCAAGGCATGATGAAGTGGTGTGATTTCTCCCTCATATTGGAAGATATAAAGGGGAGAAGGTCTTATTTGAGGAGGATGCAATGAGATCAATTTTGGGGAATAATATATTATTCTCAAAGGCAACAATGAAAAGCGGTGGCTCAATTCTCATGAAAGGTGGCAACTCTTCATCAATAAAGTATTAAGAAGAAATCATTCCAAGCATTCAAGGGACTTATCCATCATCACTCACCAATACATCAAATCAGGATTCACCCAATCATCAATTATCACTCTATGACTTCCCATTTATTCAATCATCATTCTCTAATATATCAAATTACCAAATTAGAGGAAATCATTCAATCATCAATCAAACATCAATTTAGAGTCAAGCAAACAGACCAACAATGAATTCTTCCATCTATTCAATCAGTCTATATCAATCATTCAAACATTAACCAAGTCAGGCCATCGAAGAAGCAACATTGATCATTCAATTAGATAAAAGATTACCAAACTCAGAATTAATATAGCAAACAACAGTTTAAATATTGGTCAAATATTGTGTTAAATTTGGCCAATTTGTTATGTCTTTCATATGATAGAGAGTATATATGCAGATATTCTATTGCTTCTAATATATGTATAAATGAATAATGAAGTAAGCATGTATAATGATGATGAAGATTCGCTTAAAACCTACAACTAATATGTCATCCCTTTATGGAGGGGAGATATGGTACATATACGGAATGCAAGTAGGATAAAGGTCCATTTGAGTAGAGTAACCCAGAGTGGGGCTGGGAGGCTGAATGGTGGGTGTCATTCCGTACTCTTGGGCTTGATGGATAGGCTGGTGGTGCCTTGTATTATCTCCCATGATATTTCATAATGCAGATGGGTTATTGGGAAAATCTTAAGGGAATCTACATGTATATTATGTTAGTTATAGTGATGATTAGAATTATATTTTTAACATTGTCAAATTATGTGTTTATTCATCTCATAATGATGACTAACCTGGTTGCAGGCCCTAATTCAAGATATAAAGTCGACAATCAACATTCTTAAATATAATCTATACCTTATGTGGGGATTTTAGGGAAAATTAAAGTCCCAATAGGGGACATCACAAAGACCACATATATGAAAAAGAAGACTTTAAAAGACCATATTTAGAACAAACTTCTTAGAGCCATTTTACACATATCTTACATTGTGATGGGTATTTGAAGAGCTTTCCCATAATAAACAAGCCAATGCTTATTATCATTCAATATTTCACTATTGAAAATTATGTCTAACTGGCATTAAAGAGATACATCATCTGCCTCTTTATGTAGTGAATATGCCCATTTTGTGAGCTAAAATTTTTGGATTGTTTTCATGAGTATGTAATGATCCTAACTGGCTATTACCACAATTCGACATCAAGGTTTCCTGATAGCTGGGATGATACTTGACTAATTTTTTTATAACACAAGGCGAATCCTTCTCTTTGTTCAATTTCTCAAAGTATTAAGACAATGCATGAATAACGATTTTTACTGTCTCTAATGCTGATAATCTTTCATCAAATATTCACAACTATTTAATATATAATTCGAACTCACAATATAAACATTATTTCTTTCCTTCAACACAATGTCCAGGATCAGTCAAATTAAAAGCATGCACCTTGTTTGAATGCACTAGTAGGTGATCGCTAACAATCAGCGACGGAATGTTGATAGTCTCCCTGCTTGTCTATCTTTCCGTCGGGGTTCGTACGACGCTGCTCCTCTATGTTTACACTATGACGTAGAGTCTCTAACCACGCCCGATTCACACCTTCCAGCACACGACGTTGTGTATCAACGCTTTGCAGTCACTAGCACTCGGTGTCGGGCTACCATCCAAGGACGTCATGCAGCCAACACTATCAGCTCGACTGTGATGCACGCGGGTGGTGTACTTCTGGAGACAACCCAACACTGCCGTAATACCATGGCTACTATCCAACTCGTTCCTCAATGTTGTCCTTGCCCATGACCAATGTGAGCTCGACTTCCCACGTTCCCACACTCCAGAGACATGCTGAATCACCCCTGCTGTGGTTGCTTAGCCACAGTATCGACTTGTGAATGAGAATACCATGCCCGATGATTTCTAGATTGTCGTCTCCCAGTAATAACGATATGCGGCAAAAGGAAAAGGGACTCTCAGCGATGAAACTCTTCCACGAGATCTTTACACAGAGCTGTAATACATTCGATGCCTTATAAACCATAGAGCCACGTTACACTGATCACTCGAAATTCCAGAATGATAACGACCTCCTTGCTGCGTGAGCAGTCTGTGGATTGCTAGTGATTTGAAACTGAAAACGGTGACTTACTAAGCCAATGTTTAACTGTTGAACCCAAATTCCTAAAGTA
This sequence comes from Thuja plicata, assembly GCA_018584345.1. Taxonomy (NCBI): domain Eukaryota; kingdom Viridiplantae; phylum Streptophyta; class Pinopsida; order Cupressales; family Cupressaceae; genus Thuja; species Thuja plicata. Next base: position 853,007 of record MU227304.1, read on the forward strand.
TGATTATTCACCTGCTTGCTGAATCTGAAACTAAGCATGCTTATTCAAAAACGCTTATTTCTGAACTCACCATTAATCTCCAAATGTGAAATCTGTGTGATCCCACCAATAACGAGATGCTGGGGCTACGTCCAACCTCTCAATTTCCTCAAGGGGCTACGTCCTCAAGAAAAACCCTGTCACGAGTGTAACCAGAGATTTAATTTCCTTTTGTTTATATTATTTCATGGTCCTTTTCCCAAGGAGTGCCTTTTGCTTATATAACCTCGAAGTGAGGGAAAACACTGAAAACTAAGTAATGTGGGATAAAGTGCACTCACTTAAGTCACTTAAGTTGCTTTGTAATATAAAGTAACTTTAAGTCATAAAGTGACTTTTATAATCTAACTTTATAAAATAAAGTGACTAAACTATAGAAAAGGGTGCCCAAATAATAAATATTTGCCCACTGAAGCCTGTGACTGGCTGGCATCCTCTGAAAGAAGCCATTAGCCTATCCGGATGAGGAGATATACTAATCAGGCGCCATAATGGCCTATTACGGAGAAGGGGACATTACAGTCCTCCCTTCCTGGGATCGCTTGCCCTCAAGCAATCTCAACACATTATGCTGTAGAATAGACACACCCTCCCATGCGGCGTCCTCGATAGGTAAGTCCTTCCATCGAATCGAGTACTCTCTGATAACTCTTTTCCGCAGTTTCCTTTCTCTAATCTCAATCACCTTAGCTAGATCCAAAACCAATTTACCTTCCTCATCAAGTGGGGGTAATCCAACTGAAGGGACTATCTGCTGGTCATTCGCCTTCTTGAGGCAAGACACATGAAATACATTATGAATCTTGCTGTCTGCAGGTAGCTCAAGCTCGTAAGCCACCTCACGAACCCTCCTGGAGATGCGGTAGGGACCATAAAATCAGGGCTTGAGCTTTTTTGACCCACTCTTCTTTAGAGAACTCTGCCTGTACGACTAAAGACAAAGGTAAACCATATCCCCTGACTCAAAGTTCCTCTCTATCCGATGTCGATCAACATACATCTTTTGCTGATTCTGTGCCCTTTGAAGGTTCTCCCTAAGAGACCTAGGAATATCCTGATGATCCTGTAGCTAGTCTTTCGCAATCGGTGCCCTGCTGTCCTGTAGAGCCAAGTCTATAAAAGATAGTGGCTCGCTGCCATAGAGAGTCTGAAACGGTGACATGTCAATGGTCATGTGATAGGTGGAGTTGTAGCAAAATTCTCCCAAATACAACCATTTAACCCATGCCCTCTGCTGCTCCGCTACATAATTTCGGAGATAGCCTTCCACCCATTTTTTCACAATCTCCGTCTGGCCATCTGTTAGAGTGTGGTAACTAGTGCTGGGAGGCAAATCTGTGCCTGCCAATTTGAACAACTCCTGCCAAAAGGTGCTGAGGAACTTACTGTCTTTGTTGCTCACAATGGTCTTGGGGAGACCATGCAGCCTAAAAATCTCTCGGAAGAATAATTCAGCTACTTGCGAAGCTAACCAATCAGCTGCGATAGTGAAGAAATGACTTAGTAAATCTATCCAGCACCACAAATATGCTATCCTTGCCCTGCACTCTCGGAAAACCAGTGATAAAATCCATCGAAATACCCTCCCACCTCTGAGCTGGAATGGGGAGGGGCTGCAATAAACCGACCGGATGCTCGTGCTCGGACTTGTTTAGCTGACAAGTCTGGCACTCTCTGACATGCTGAAGGAAATCATTCTTAAGGGCCTTGCATGAGAACCTCTCTCCGACCTGCCTGTAAGTTTTGAAAAACCTCAGATGTCCTGCTGTGGGCGCTTCATGAACAACTTTCAGTACCTTAGCCTTAAGCTTAGAATCTGGCACTAGGTAGATCCTATCCTTATAGAAGATAATATCATTGATTACCTTGTACCTGCTATCCGGAAGGTGACCATCCAAAATCTGACAGGCTTGAGTATTTTCAGAATACTAAACCAGCAAATGAGATTTCCAATCTGCGGAGATCTTTGATAAAGCACAAGTTGCCACTGGGGGTTTCCTAGAAAGTGCATCAGCCACAATGTTATTTTTCCCCTTGACATACTCAATGTCAAAATCATATGCTTGAATTTTACTATCTAGCTTTTGCTGTCTTTCATTCAACTCTTTCTGTTCCAAGAAGTAGCGCAGGCTATTGTGGTCTGTCTTAAATTTAAACTTGCCACCCACTAGATACTGTCTAAATTTTGCCAGGGTGTGCATAATGACAAGCATCTCCTTGTCATAAGTAGAGTACAACCTCTCATTGTCCTTAAGTTTCTTGCTCTCGAATGCTATGGGATGCCTGCATCAACACTGTACCAATCCCATTCCTGAAGCATCACACTCTAGAATAAACAGACGAGAGAAGTTCGACAGTGCTAGAACCGGACAAGTACTCATGACTGTCTTAAGTCTATCAAAGACTATCTCTGCCTCATCTGTCCGCCTGAAAGCCCCTTTCCGAGTAAGATCGATGAGGGGTGCTGCAGTTTGAGAGAAGCCCTTCACGAACCTCCTGTAATAAGAACATAATCCAAGGAACCCTCTCAAATCTGAGACATTCCTTAGTGGTGGCCAGTCAAGAATTGCCTATATCTTCTCCTGGTGAACCTGAACTCCATCTGCCCCTATCACATGTCCCAGGTAGAGAATCTCAGTCAATCCAAACTCACACTTGGATTCTTTCGCAAACAGAGACTGACTCTCCATGATGCTAAGAATCTCATCCAAGTGTCGTAAGTGCTCTTCCCATGTCTTGTTGAAGACCAAAATGTCATCAAAGAATACCAAGACACTTTGTGCAACTGCTTTTTGTATATATGATTCATGCAAGACTGAAAAGTAGCAGGTGCATTAGTGAGCCCAAATGACATCACTAGAAACTCATAGTGCCCGTAGTGACATTTGAATGCTGTCTTATGAACATCCTCCTCACAGACACGTATCTGATGGTAACCTGATCGAAGATCTATCTTCGAAAAATATACTGCCCCATGTAGCTCATCTAACAGCTCATCAATCCGGGGAATGGGATACCTGTTCTTAATGGTCCTCTTATTGAGTGCACGACAATCAATACACATACGAAGAGTACCATCCTTCACCAAAACTACTGAAGAAGCAAAGGGGCTGGAACTGGGCCTGTTGTGCCCCATATCTAGAAGTTCCTTTACCGTCTTATCTATTTCTACCTTATAGTGCCTGGGGTGACGATAAGGGGTAGTGATCACGGGCTTGGTGCCCTCCTCCATCTCAATTATGTGCTCAAAACCTCTGTCTGGAGGTATACCTAGTGGGATGTCCTCAAAAACCTATTTGTGCTTATCAAGCACATTCTGGACATCAATGTGAACCTGCTGCCTTGAATCTGGTGTGGGTTTAGAGGATATGAAACACTGGGCTGCCCACTCCATATTGCTATGCCTCATGATAGTCCCCATCCTATGAGCCGATACTAACCTGGGCCCGCCATCTGGCATGGCCTTAAGAACAATCTGCTGATCACCCTGCATTAACTCCAATTGTTTCAACTTGTGATCAATAGTGTATCTTTCCAGAGTCTGTAACCACTGCATACCCAAGATGGCATCAAGGCTATCATTGTCAATGACGTAAAAATCAGCCTCTTGAAGAAAATCCCCAAAGTGAATCGGGAGTCCGGAGATCTTCCCTGTACAACTCAACAAGTCTCCTCCGGCCACCTTAACCTCAAACTTCGGAATGCCATCTACCTATAATCTCCTCCTAGAGACCATACCTGTGCTGATAAAATTATGAGTGGCACCTGTATCTAATAGGCAAACAATTCTCTGTCCTCTAACCACTCCCTTCAAATGGAAAGGGTGACATGTGGGAATCCCTGAAAGGGATGCCAAAGTAATAGGGGGTTGCTCATGGGGGGCTTTTCTTTTCTTTTCTTCTGCTGATTGCTCTTCCTAAGCCTCCTCATCGCTGTCCCCATGCTATTCGCTTTCACCATCAGAAGCCACCTCAATGTAATGGATCTTGCCTTTCCCAAGGCACCTGTGGTCTGGAGTCCAAGGCTCCCTACATGTGAAGCATAATTTCCTCCTCAACTCGTTCCTGGTCTCAAAATCCAACCTAGGGGACATACTTTTATTCTGATTTTTGTTCTTTTGGAAAGAGGATACCTAAAATGTTTTCTTAGGCGGCTGCAATATGGAAGGTGAATCCAAGTCATGTGCTAACTTAATAGCGTCATCCAAGGTGTTTGGCTTGAGAACTCTAACCAAACCTCTGAATCTATCTTGTAGGCCCTCAATAAACAACATCACTTTCCTTTTCTCGGACATATCTGGAATCATGATGGAAATCCTCTGAAACTCATCAATATAGTGGTCCAAAGATCCACTCTGTCTCAGCTGGGCTAACTCCCTGTAATAAACCTTTGTCTTTCCTGTCAAAACGGTTAATCAAATTCGTGCTGAAGGTCTCATAAGAAGTAATCAGCCCATGCTCTTGGGTGACAAGACCATGATGCCATCAGTCATATGCTGCTCCCTCTAAATGCATTGTGGCAAACTTAATAGCCTCCGTTTTTGACATGGGTTTGAGGGTTAGGAAGGTGTCTAGCTTGTGAATCCAAGCTCTTGTGGGATGTCTTACCGCTGCCATCAAATGTAGAAAGAGTTAATTTATTCATTGCATGTTTTAAATCCCTGTTCTGACCCCTGGGTCTCCTATCCTGCAGAGTCATGCCAAATTCTCTCTTTTGAACCATGTACTGGGGAAAGGTCAAATCAGCTTTGACATTATCTGGTAACATATCCCACTCATCATGCATGATCATCACATTCTCTGGAAGAATGCCTGCTGCCTCCAGCGGTGCTACCTCTTCCCCTGCATATTCTCCGCAAAGTCGGGCATAAGGGGCCTATCAGAAGTACGAGTGGGGGCCCTAGTTGCCCTAGGTGATCCCGCTACACTGCCTCCACAACTGTGATGGCTCTGGGGTCTCTTGAATGCTACTGTCAATTGCTGGATAACCCCTATGTTAGCACTTTTTCTTGTAGAATCAATTAAAATGGCATTAAATGCTTGACTCTCAATTCCCAATTCAGATTCATATGAAGTTGTTTCAGCAGCAGAGGTCTCTTCTAGTGGAGCAAGATTTTCTTCTGCTGGAAAGAAACCTATATTAGCATTTTCTCCGTCCTTGAAGGGATCAAAATTGGCATCAGCTTTGTAAGCATCAATTGGCCCTATGGGTCCTGCATCTTCAGACGAAGATGATTTTCTTTCAGGAATGGGAGTCTCCATCCTTTCCTTAGAGGTATGTTGGGAGTCATGCTTGGAGGTACCTCTTTTGGACCACTGTTTCCTTTGAGGTGTATGAAGCTCCTCTCCAACATCCTTTTCAGGATTCATTTTGAAATATGATCTGGTATTTCTTTGTCAGCTCATCTTACAGAACAGACAAATATTTCAATATGTTTAATGTGCAACACTAGAGTACACAGAGGTTAGAGTCGCCACCTCTTTTCAGAGGACACAAATATATAAAGATTCAAGCACCTTGTCCTTCAGGTTTCCTTTTATAGCAATAAGTCCAAATGAGACTTGAAAACAAAGCTTCTTGATAATTCCTCACCTGGTAACATCAGGAAAATGGTTCTTCACTGCCCATATTACTGCAAATCTTTTCCACCCAGTGGATTTTCTCTTGAAAACAAACAGGGGACTAGATTAGAGGTTTTACAATTACCAGTTATTCCATCTGAGACAAGATCTGTATCATTTTCAGGATCAAGACCATCAAACAGTGTGCCACGACAGATAAGCAGAACAAACCCGCTTTAATGATTACGAGGAAAAACAAACTAATTCTCAATATTGCAAGGACAAACCCTTTCATGAACATGACTCTCAGAACATCACAAGAGTCCCCAGTAGAGTCGCCAATTTGTTAGCACTTTTTCTTGTAGAATCAATTAAAATAGCATTAAATGCTTGACTCTCAATTCCCAATTCAGATTCATACATGAACAGGGCTAATTAACAAGGATGAAATCCTTATTCACTTTGAGCTCCACAAACTCAGGTAGGTGTACCTATTTTCAGATTTGGTAAATGACTTAAAATCTAGCAGTGGATCAAGGATTCATGATCCTTCTTCGTTTTAAGTTCTTGGAACTAGGAAGGTTAACCTATTGATTCTCTCTCTAAGGAATCATTAAGATGAATTGCATTTCTCAATACAATTAACTAGACATCCTCATATTTTGATAACAGTAAGTAAAGATTTTCAATGTTTGAATGATTGATGATAATGCTACTAATCAGAACTTGACCAGTGCCTAATCCATTGGGCCATAGAGTCACTATGAAAACATACATTCATCAAAGATAGTTAATCTAAATACAACACAATCTCAGATAATATGCCTCACAAATTATCCTCTCACTCTCATATCCCTGTATCAAATTCTTGCACAAACCCTAACCCCCTGGAACTATCTATAAGATTTAAACCATCCTTGATAGCTACTTACAAATAGTAACACAGTTACCTTGCAACTGATATATTTAACACGCCTTACACATCAAATATACAAAAGCTGAATAAAATGCAAGAAGACATCAACAGTTTGAGACTGGAAATTCCATTGTATTTTTATTAATAACTTTCTGATTTCAATACATTCAGACTGACTGTAGACTTCAAAAACTAGACCTCATTTCAAAGCCTGGTTTGTAGTTTTTATTTTTTTACCATCCTCTTCAAAATATTACAACATGCTATTTATAGATAGCCCTAGTCATCTTGGAATCCTTTTGAAAAATAAGGATGGAACAAGCTTCGGATGACTAGGCTATAAGACAAAATTTACATTTCACAGATGAGACAAAAATTAGGCGGAGAGAATAACAGTTCCTTGTTACAAGTTATATATTCCTTTGTCTCATGACCGTCTGAATGCTTGCAACCGCCTTGAGGTTGTTAGGTCCTTGTCATCTGGGATTTGTTACTTTATTGATGCAGGAACCTGTATTGGCCTTTGTTTAAACTGCTAGACATCAGTGGCGCTTGCTGTCACTCTTTCAATGCTACTTTCTGTTATTGGAGTGACTATGCCATACTTGCTGACCCAGGTGGTAAACACCTCATCACTTGGCCAACTAAAGCTGAGGACCTCATCCTTTTGACTGTTGAATTTCTGCCAATCAGCACTGCCTTTCTCAATCTGTGATTCCTAAGATTCAAAAAATGCCCTGGCCTTGTTGAGAATGTCAATGGTTAACACAAACCAACCTGTATTTTCCAATGTAACGATACTGTTTGTCCTGTTGGTTAGTGTTTCGTTCAACTGCCTTAGCCATAGGGCTTCATTCTTTATGTTTCCATCCTTTTTGAACATATTGGGAAACATATCATATCTATCCCTGGAGAATTCACCTCTTAGGGTTTCTATCCTTTTGATGATCATATTCTTCTTGACATCCAAGTTAGCCATCAGTTTAAGGCATTTGTAGGTCCTTGTCAAGATGATATCAATATTATTTTGCTCTTTTGAGATAGAATAGAAAGATTTTACATGGGCTTTCTTCCCTTTCCAATTATCAATTATCAAGTCCCAATGCTCCTTATCTTCATCATGTTTGCTGATTATGCTGACAATTTTCTTTCCCATCAAATAAAGGTTGGCAAGATTAGCTTCACCAGCACACCTCTTGAGGTTGGAATATATTTTGTCAGAACGCCTTTGCTTTACCAATTCTTCAGCTTCTTTGTATGCAGGGGAATCCTCAAGATCCCTCTTGCCCTCTTCTTCTAACCTTGATCTTTCAATGATTAACTTGTTCTTTTCAGCCTCTAACTCTGCTCTCTTAGCATCAATGATTTCTTGGGTTGTAGGGCTTACTGGTGTAGGGGATGGGGGGTAAGTCACAAATGGGTTGGATGAAGAAGGTTGATCTGGGCCCTGGGTTAACATTCTTTGGGGAATGAATTGACCAGATTGTTTGCTTTCAAAGAAAGCAATTCTTTTATCCTTTTCTAAAGATCTCACCCTTTCCTGGTTATAAGCCCTCAAAACTGTTTCATACCTCTCATTCAAATTACTAGGCTTATCTTCTAGTTTTTTGGCTACACTAACTGAAAACTTGATAGTTTCTAGAGTCATATTTGCTGCTTCCAAAGCCCTTGTTTCTATAACTCTTCTTACTAAGAGATTACCTGAATGTTTGGAGTGATCCTCTCTGCCAGCTCTTTTACTTGCTTTGTTTTCTATGGACCACATCACAAGTGCTGCATGATCTTCACTGAATTTGACACCCATTGATGCCTCTTCAGCTTGCATTGGCTTAGTTTCTTTTCTTACTGCATCAAAAATGATTGCATCAGCAAGATCCCACTGAGGTAAAATAATGACCCCTTCCTTTTGCACCAGTGCCCTGCCCTCATCAGGAGTGATCTCCCCAAATTTGGCTATCATATTCTGTTTTATTTTGGCTTCAATTTCATCTCTACTCCTATTTGGGTGAGCATCTTGCATCTTTTTACATGCTTCTTTGAATTCATTAATATGAATTCTCCAGAGAAATTGAATAAAAGCTCTAGTTTTCACAAATTTGTCATCAGCCAGAAATTCATCACTGGCTTGCTTGGTGATAGGATCCAATTCTTTTCCTGCAAACTCAGCCACAGTTAAATCCAATGTTGGTTGTTTAGGAGTCTTAGGTACTCCTTCTTGCAATTCTTGGGCTGTGATAAAGACTTGGCCAGTGTTCCCCATTTGAACTAATTGTTCTGCCACACTTTTATCATCCATGTGCAGGGGAGACTGAGAAGGGGAGTATAATTCACTCTGTGACTGTTCTTTTCCTTCTATCTTCTGCCTTTTAGGGGATGGCATTGATTGGGTGCTAGCATCTAGCGGTCTCTTTCCCTTTTGATCAACTGTTTTCTCACCCCTAGGCAATATAGTACTGTATCCTCTTCTCTTGTATACCACATAATCCCCTGGTGGGACTACTCTTCCTTGTTGAAGTTTGCTCAAAATAGCATGAGCCTTTTCTGGCTCAGCTTCCATTATCCTCTGTTTCTTCTCATTAAGGGTCTGCATGATTCCCTCAAATAAAGTCATCAAAGACTCGATTTTCTTGGCCCAAGGGAAAAACTCCTTCAGAGGATCATAAGATCTGTCAAAATTGTGTACAAAGTCCAATGACTTCTTGTACACCAGCCATTTTTCCTTCCTGATCTCCTGGTCACCTAGGTCAAAAACATTTCTGATAATATCCTCAGGGTAATTAAACTGATGCTCTAATGTCAAGCATTTGGTTCTTTTTCTGAACATACCCATTATAAAATCTTCATTATCTGCACACCTAGATACAAATGTTGCTAAGTGATAAGGTTCAAAATACTTATCAAATTGTGTCCACCCCTCCTTTGTTATGATGAAATGATGGGCTTTGGTGAGGGTAGGGAAAATGCTTCCCTTCATTTTGCCTTCTATGGCTTCTTCGTGTAGTCCACCCAGTTGTCTTATAATCTCTGCTATCCCAATCTTCAGAGGGACTCTGTAGGGCAGCACATTAGGGGTTCCCCTGAACCCATAAACCCTTACTACTGTAGACATAGGGTACAAAATCAAATCTCCCCAATTATGGACAATCTTCAATTCCGGGGCAAACTCCATAGGTCTCAAAAACCTCATCATATCAGTGTGGATCTTGGCATTTTGATTACACAACAATGACTTAAGCCTAGTGGCAAAAACTCTATCAAAGTAAACATAGCCGGCTTCTTTTCTATCCCATGAGAGATCAGCACTCCACATCTGAACAGGCAGGTCCTCATTACCTTTGGACTTAGTCAATTCCATCTCTTCCTCAAAGAAGTCAGCATTATTGGACAAGAACATGTGCATCATGAGGGAATACCATCCCATTGGTTTAAGTATGTTGCTGTCCTGGATTCCTGCCAAACCTTCATGCATTTGTTGGGCAATGTAAGAGGCATAATCAAAGACCACTGATAAATGGGGATGTAGAATCTGAACCACCATGAGCATTATGTGGACATGCATTGTTACTTCTTCATCTTCTCCTAGAACCTGGCACAGGGCACTATACATTTTCCTAGCCTTGCCATTGAAATAGTCCAATTTAAACGGTTCTGGTGTGTTGGGCCCTACTACAATCAGGTCCCCTATCTTGTTAAAGTATCCTCTCAAAGCCTCATTTCTGTAATACTCCCTCTAAGTCTGGTATACTTCCTTGAAGTATTCGAAGTCAATATCATCCATTTGCATTGAGGTATCATTCAATTTGAAGATTCTTCTGATTTCATCAGCTGAAATAGTCAACAACACATTTCCCTTTGTATCCCTGACAACCCTGGACACCTTGTCATAAGTGTTTGCAATCAGAGTGAACAAATCTGTATCCATAAACACCCTAGGAGCTATCAACTTTCCTACATCCAAGTCCCATATATTACAATCTGGGGTAGGAGCATTTCTTTGGCTATATGCAGTTCTAAATAGAGTAAGACCATTGAAACTAGTTTTAACATCTTTAGCCCATCTACCCAAATCATACAAGCCTTCTCCTATTTTGAAACGGGGATGTGATGGAACTATTCTCTTGATTTGGGTCGCATCTCCCGTGGATCCTTTCAATTGTTGCAATAGATCTTCCCTAACATTTCTCTTTTGGTAATCTACTTCTCCAGAAATTTTGATCCTAGGGGCCATCTTTTAGCTCATGGTTCTAACAGTAATGGCGTCAAATTTATGGCAATACCTCTGTTTATTCTTAAGAATTCAGAATTCTACTGTAAGCATGAAATTCAACTGATTTGGTCAATAAGCTTACCCGTTCTGCAATTTTGGCAACACAGAGTGCGAGAATTCTGCAACTTTGATATTCACTTTAATCACTTCGACAATAATGAGAGTTTTGAGCTTTCGAATACTGAATTATACGCTTCCATCACATCAGTCTGTTGCATTGAATTTTACCGAAGTAGCCACACACTGCAATTAATTCACCTGAGTTGAAATTCGCGGCTGCAACGGCTCACTGAAACTTACTTTGGCAATTTTAAACCTGGGCCGTAGATTTCAAACAACATCTTCATCTGACGGCTGTCTTCCTTTCTCGGAAATAACTGCTCATTTGGGACACGTGTCAGCACGGCTTAATCGCTTATGTGATAGATGCCGTGCTTCTTTTCCTTGAGCGATTAAGTCCACCGTCCGATTAATTGTAACTTGTCTGGAATTTATCTCAACTTGAGTTTATTGACTGCGGCTGCACATCACCACATATACCACGTGTCAATACGGCTTAATGGCTTATTCAGTAGATCTTGATTACTTTGTCGCTAAGTCATTAAGCAAACCGTTCGATTCTTTCATACTTGCAACCCTTTTAACATGACTGCACTGCATAGGACCTTTATAACTTCAGCCGGGCCCACCTAGGACACATGGCACCACGACTTAATCGCTTATGTGATAGATGTCGTGCAACTTTTCTTTAAGTCATCAAGCGAACCGTCAGATCCTTTCATACATCTCCGAACTTTATCTTGTGGTCGGCTTCACCTTTAGTGGACTACACGTCATCACCCTTGACATGCGTCGGCACCGCTTAATCGCTTATGTGATAGATGGTGCACACTTTGCCTTTAAGCGATTAAGTCTACCGTCGATTTTTTATGACTTGCTTATTGCTTAGCTGAGAAATTTTACGACTATCGGCCCTACCAAGGACACGCGTCGCTCGGACTTGATCACTTATGTGATAGATGTCGTGCATCTTAGGGGCCAAGCCATTAAGTCAATCGTTCGATGAAACAAAACCTGCCTGATCGTTAACTGAGAATCTCTTCGACCACCGGGCCCATTAAAGACATGTGGCACCACGGCTTAATAGCTTAATTGATAGATCTCGATTGGTTTTGGACTAAGCTATTAAGCCGGCCGTTCGATCAAAAGACATTTGCTCACCACATAAAACATTAAAGTAAAAGGCTTTTCTCAGCGGCATGACTTAGGAAATATCAAAGTGGTTAGGATAACACAATCTTTAAAACACAACCCTTTTAACGTAAACACATGACTTATGATAACTTAAGTGACTGAAAAAGCAACGCGAAATTAGAACCCGCCAAGACACTTAGGGTTTTTAGATTCAAATTTGAATAGGGTTATAACATAGACCTAAGGGTTCAGACACTTTTCACCATTTTCAACTAGGTCAAGGGTAAGAACAGACTTTGCAGAGGCATGAGAATAATTTTCAACCATGCTTTTAAACCCTTGGATACCATGAATGAAAGGGGACCTCAAAAATTTACAAGGCATATTTCAAACATGAAATAGCACCAACACCCTGTAAGCTGTTGTAGTACATCAGCAATATGATCCTATCCATCTCGTATGGCCCTCAATGTTTCCCTAGCCTCTCTATCTGTCTCCTCAGCCATATTTGTACCTAGAATAACCTGTTCAAAAACAATCTCCTCATTTTCTGTATGACTTTTCTCTATGTCAACCTGTACGGAAGAGTCTGTCTGTTCCTGCTCAGCTCTTTTATGTCTAAAACCGTATGACCTGTGCCTGCTATGCATACCTGCTCAACATAGCTACTGCTGAACCAACTGAAAATCTGAAAATGAACCCATGAGGATGGCAAGACCGAAAGCTCTAATACCACTGTAATGATCCTAACTCGCTATTACCACAATTTGACTGCAAGGTTTCCTGATATCTGGGATGATACTTGACTAAACTTTTTATAACACAAGGCGAATCCTTCTCTTTGTTCAATTTCTCAAAGTATTAAGACAATGTATGAATAACAATTTCTACTATGTCTCTAATGCTGAAAATCTTTCATCAAATATTCACAACTATTTAATATATATTTTCGAACTCACAATATAAACATTATTTCTTTCCTTCAACACAATGTCCAGGATAGATATAAATTAAAAGCATGCACCTTGTTTAAATGCACTGGTAGGTGATCGCTAAAAATCAGCGACGGAACGTTGATAGTCTCCCTGCTTGTCTATCTTCCCGTCAGGGTTCATATAGTGTTGCTACTCTATGTTTACTCTGTGACGTCGAGTCTCTAATCACACCCAATTCACACCTTGCAGCACACGGCGTTGTGTATCAATGCTCTGCACTCACCAGCACTCGGTGTTGGGCTACCATGCAAGGACGTAGTTTAGCCAGCACTATCAGCTCGACTGTGATGCACACGGGTCGTGTACTTCTAGAGACCACCCAACACTGCCGTAATACCACAGCTACTATCCAACTCGTTCCTCAATGTCGTCCTTGCCCGTGACCAATGTGAGCTCGACTTCCCACCTTCCCGCACTCCAGAGACATGCTGAATCACCCTTGTCGTGGTTGCTTAGCCACAGTGTTGACTTGTGAATGCGAATACCATGCCCGATGATTTCTAGACTGTCGTCTTCTAGTAATAACGATATACGACAAAAGGAAAAGGGATTCTCAGCGATGAAACTCTTCCACAAGATCTTTACACAGAGCTGTAATACATTCGACGCCTTATAAACCACAGAGCCACGTTACATTGATCACTCGAAATTCCAGAATGATAACGACCTCCTTGCTGCGTGAGCAGTCTGTGGATTGCTAGTGATTTGAAACTGAAAACGGTGACTTACTAAGCCAATGTTTAACTGTTGAGCCCGAATACTGAAAGAATGATTATTCACCTACTTGCTGAATCTGAAACTAAGTATGCTTATTCAAGAACGCTTATTTCTAAACTCACCATTAATATCCAAATGTGAAATCTGTGTGATCCCACCAATAACGAGATGTTGGGGCTACGTCCAACCTCTCAATTTCCTCAAGGGGCTACGTCCTCAAGAAAAAACCAATCACGAGTGTAACCAGAGATTTAATTTCCTTTTGTTTATATTATTTGACGGTCCTTTTCCCAAGGAGTGCCTTTTGCTTATATAACCTCTAAGTGAGGGAAAACACTAAAACTAAGCAATGTGGGATAAAGTGCACTCACTTAAGTCACTTAAGTTACTTTTTAATATAAAGTAACTTTAAGTCATAAAGTGACTTTTATAATCTCACTTTATAAAATAAAGTGACTAAACTATAGAAAAGGGAGCCCAAATAATAAATATTTGCCCACTAAAGCCTATGACTGGTTGACATCCTTTGAAAGAAGCCGTTAGCCTATCCGGATGGGGAGATAGAGTAATCAGGCACCATAATGGCCTATTACGGAGAAGGGTACATTACAGAATAGTTTATGAATGCAACATTTTCAGGTATTAAAATTTAAACCATCATTTTTTTAAAGAAATATTGATATGATCAAACAAATCATATTTAAAGTTCCTTTGATCATAACATATTTAAATGTTAATGATCAACTCAAATGCAAGACAAGTATATATATATATATATATATATATATATATATATATATATATCTTTGATTTTGATAATACTGGTTAAAGATTCTCCGAGGACATTTCCCCTACCGAAATGCCCCTATTTCTTACAGGGGATCTTTTGAGGATGTGTGGATGAGTGGGAAACATCTTCACCTTGCTCATTTTTTTGGAAACAAATGTGAAATTTTCCTAGTGCACCTGTTTTTAAAGGGGATGCCTAGGTACATTAGGGAATGACTACATGTGTAAAATACACGTCTATTTTTTTTTGAAAATATTGTCAATTGAGATTGCGATGCAAGCAACTTCCTTTCCACTTTTTGATGACCCAAATCCTAGAAAGGGCAAGGTGTTAGCATACAGTGTTCTAGAATACAATTAATTGAAACGCAGTGTTGAAAGGAAAGCACTAGGTGCCAAGCTAGACAATACCACTTATTTAGTGGAGTGCATATGCAATACTGGAAATTAATAGCATCTTCCACTTATCTAGTGGTGTGTGAAGGGGCACATCCATTTATTCAATGGGAATGCTTATACAATATTGAAATGTAAAAAAAATCTTCTTTTGCTTATTTAGTGTAATGTCCCCAACTGGGACTTTACGTGATTTACCCTAAAATGCTCAACTAGTGTTTGGATTGTGCTAGTAAATGTAATGTTCCCAATGATAAACATACATCACCATGCGTTTAAATCGAAGTGAATTAAGAAACAATAAATTTGGCAATAAATATGCTTAAGACCCAAATTCCCTACTTCTCTCCTAATTGTCAACCTTAAGAAGGATGGGGATTTACTTGTCCTTAGGGCGCTTGGACACCAATCTACAAGTAGGCTCCCTCAAGGGTCGCGGAACACATATCCATACCCATCTCAGGACTTCTGCCTCAAGGTTTCCGGGATACATGTCCTTACCCCATCTTGGGATTCCCCTATCGTGTGAGGTTTTACTCCGTTTCTCCCTGACAAAACCATTCTATCCTTTTAATGGTATTAGTGAGAGATTAAGGAATAGGCTATGTATATATTAATATCTCATCTATTGTATACACACACACACATGCATGTATATCTGTATGTATGTAATGCCACACTGATATATAATTCTGATTTCACTTTTATTAAAGTTATATATATATATTAGACCCTATAAGAGTTCCTTATCCCTACTAGAATTCAGATATATCATTCGGTAAATCAGTTTTTAACTCAGCATAATTTTCTGTCACACAATGCTCTCTTCTATTAATTTCTTCATGATGGGAGAGTTACAACCTTTCAAGAGAGTCACAACCCATCATCCTTTATGCCCTTTGAAAAAGTCACAAACTTTCATAACGATCACCTTTTGAAAGAGTCATCAATTCTTCCCATTCCAATCTTCTTCTATTACTCCTCTTTTAGCTCCCATGCTCCCTTCTTTCTTCTTTCTCCTTGTCCCCTCACCCAAATGAAATTCTCTTCTCCCTTTTTATGTCTAATGTTTGAGAGAGTTACATCTTTTCATTTCATGCCTTTTAGACCATTCATTAAACTTAATTAAATTTCAATTCTTTTATATTTTAATTTTAATTTTATTTATATTCTTTTTATATTTTAATATTATTATTTATTATTAAATCCTCTTTCAAAAAAGGGACATCACAGTCCATTCTTTCCCAAAATTGCTTGTCCTCAAGCAAGACGAATTTTATAAATCTTTCACTACGAGTAGCTTCTATTGCGCAACTCTGATAATAACCAATGCATTGAGAATTTGTGAGGTTCACAATTTTAAGACATGTTTTCTCTAATCTTCTAGAGAAAAGGATCAAGGCCATCTTTGTAATGAAATTAATGCTGATTTGGACTTGACAACTTTTGCCAATAAATTCATATCTTTGGGTTCACTCTAGTTACTCTCTTATTCGAGATCAACCAAGGTAGAACCACACATGTATCATACACTTGTAAATACAAAATATGTACATGAATACATGTAGAGATGAAGCATACACAAATATACACATAAATGTATGAAGACACGAAGCATACGCAAAGTTGACTAGAATGAGTCCTTGTTTCATCTTTTACCCTGTAGGATGACAGGATCAAAGCTCTGATACCATTTATAATGACTCTAAACTGGGACTTGATTTACCCTAAAATTCCCAATTAGGGTTTGGATTGTGCTAGTAAATGTAATGTTCCCAATGATTATATAATGTCCTTGTTGAACAGGCTGAATAACTAAGATGGGGGGTGGATCAGTTATTCTCGAACACTTTCTAAACTTTTACTGTTTCGGTAAATACTTAAAGCAATCAGAAACTTATAACATATGTAAACATGAAAACATAGAACCATCAACAAAATTAACACCAAAATTTACGTGGAAACCCAACTTGGGAAAAACCACGGAGAAACTAATTCTCATGAAATCAACACCGGTTAAGGTGACGCTGGTTAAGGTGATTTTTACAAGGGCTCATTGCCAGTTTGCTCACTACTGTTTGGCTCCCTGCTGATACAAATAGGCTCACCGCCAATACAAAAAATTTATTGACAATGTGAACTGATAGAATTGCATCTGTCTATGCATGAAACAGTTCAAGTTGATAGAACAATAACCATTGATGACGGTTGATTCGAAATAGATCTTCTATTAGCACATGCCAAGTCTCTGCAACATAGTATGTAAAGCCTTCTCTGAATATCACTGCAATCCTTTATACAACTATCTTCTGCTTACACATCGTTGCCAAAGATACACCGAAATTATCTTCGCACATACACATACACATCCACTCTCGCTCTCCTCAGATATAAAAGGTTTCTATGTTTATATATACATCCGATAAGAATATCCACAAATGTCGGCCAAGCCACAAAACATGTCAGCTTTAATACAAAAGATATTGCAATTACATTTCACACGCTACCACCAAACCAAAATATAGGTCATACATAAGAAAACTTCATAGCACGTTACTACAAGACCTAAAGATAGGTCGCCCTTAAGATATACACAATACATATCACATTTACCGAAGATAGGCAAATACTGGGACCATCGGAATTCCACAACCAAGTCCATGACTTGATTAACAAAACTTCTGATCCAACCGAAAGATAAGACTAGATGAAATCTGTCCAGAACAAGATATGATCACAATACCAAAAACTTCAGATGAACTGCAAGAATGTCCAAGTAGCAGGACCACCTAGAAAACATTGTTAGCATAGAAGTCAACGGATACCAACAGAAACGGCAACCACCGAAACCTATAGATGTACCAGAAAGATGTATTCCTTTAGAAATAAGTACACCAGACACCATACACCAAAACTGCACGTACAAAGTCTATTCTGCATATACAACCGAAACCAAAATGTTTGACTGACAGCCACAGAACATCCAACCGATACTGCCAACAACCAACCAATACCACCAAGCAATCGGTATGGAGGTTTTGACATCAATGACAACAATGCCAACATCTCAATATGTCTAACAATCTTCCCATTTGACATTGATGGCAAAACAATGAAAACATCAAAAACTCAAAAGCTCCCCCTGAGTATACACTTCAATAATGTTAGATACTTCAATAATGCTTTTGTTTTCCTCTTTCTCTCCCCCTTTTTGCCACAATGCCAAAGGGCCAAAAACAGAACTTAGAAAAATTTAAACAAATACAACAATTTGCACAGTAAAAATCTTCTTATACCTTTCCTTGATGATTGGAAGTATCTTCTTTCACTCTGCCACAACAACACCCATCCGGGCGCACAAACTATCATTCTCCACAAGAACATCAAATGAAGAAATCTAGTCCAGAGACCGGAACCGCTGTTAAAATGGCGCTGCATTAGGAAGTATACCAGAAACATGTTGTAACCGGACTTTGACCAAGTCCTTCACCAACCAGAAAGTCTTCACCAAATCTTCTCTCTGTCCCTGTAGATGCAACAAATCATTCTGAAGCCGACCAATCTTTATCCTCACCTTTCCTTCTTCATCCTTGAAGTAATCATAAGACTTTCCAAGCTCATTCATCTCAGCCTCAATCACCTCAATTCAGCCTCTGAAATTGTCAACCGCAGTAGGCCACCGAAGACAATACTTGACACATCAGAAACAACAATCTTCATACTAATCCAAATGGTGGGGATGAACAATAACAATATGCCACAAATTAACATTGATTGGTACAAATGAACAATGTGTCAATGTTTTAATTTGCACTTTTCAATGCAACACAAAACATGTGTGGAAGAAACACTTTTTGAATTAGGAGGGGAGACTCCTTATAACAAAAAAAAAACCCAAAATTGTATTTGAATACTATGTACTTGCTATTTATAGATTGTGTAGCCGTGTTTTAGGGTGTTTCATGCATAGCAAACAAAACTTATACCTATATTTTTGGATTTTGTTCTAGGGCATGAGTCAGTTGAGCACTTCTACTCAAGGTTGGAAGCTTTTATCGTTCTTGACTAAAAATAAACCCTACTTAGCTATTAAATGGTCACTTTTCTAACTCAAGGAAAATACTAAAGATATGCTAGTAAGACGCAAGGATTGAATGGGTGTAAACACAAGGGCAAAAGACACTTTGTTAATTTGAGTTAAAGAATTATGGATGAAACCATAGTTTTCAACTTCTAGGAAAGCTACAATACAAAGCTTGCAAACTCACTATCAACAATTTAATCTACCTCATACATAAGAATGACCAATCTAGCCCTTACTGCAGTACTAAGCAATAAAGTACAATAACAAAAAACATCTCTACAACAATTTAGAATCAAGATAGGCCATTACTAAATTCTATTGAATGAATGATACTAAATTGTATTCACAACCTAAATGCGAAGGACACCTATATATAAAGTTTTACAATGCTTTGCATGAAAAGTGTTAAGAAATGTAGATCTGAAGATAATGTATAAACTAATATGTAGTAGAATACAATTGCCTTCATTATTGATTGATTCTACAAAAACAATGACTATATATATTGAATCCAAAAGATGTAAGTATGAAAAGACATGACTCATCATATTGATGAGTCATGACTGTTCATACTAACATATTGTATAGTATGTAATTATCGTATTTATGCATGTATTAACCCGCATATTAAAACTGCATAATCAAGCGCATATAATGAAAGACTATTTTATTAATATCGGCAGTCACGATATTATCGTGACTGTTATATACTAACAGTCATGATAGTATCGTGACTGTTAATATATAACAGTCACTATACTAATGCGTGCCGATAATGTAATCAACTATTAAGTCGATCGATTCAATAATGTCATTACATTATTTAATCTATATATATATATATATATATATATATATGGTTTTCACTCATGACCATATTAATATATATCTTTAATTTAATATATATTCAATTATT
>MU227304.1:886564-904231 GCA_018584345.1 Thuja plicata
CTTTCAGCTGCTGATGAAAAGATGAGATAAGTTCCCTTATCTCATTGATGGTTAGTCGCACATGCCTTAAGACTTTGTATGAGTCTTTGATCACTTGCATACCTTGCGTTCCCACTTGCGCACACCATTCATTAACTGCCTTTGCCTTCTTACGACAATCCTCATAACCTTCAAGGCATGACACCAAAATAAGAGCAACATACTGAGAATTATTCATCATGTCTATGACTTCAAGGAGGCGTGCATTCTCCTCTTTCAGCTTGTTCCTCTTCTCCCATAGCTTATCATTCCTCTGTGTAAGTTGGGCAACAGTATCCTGAGCATCTTGTTGACAACCCAAACGTGTCTGCTTGCCCAACTCTGTCCTTGTGATTTTATAATCTGAAGGTTGCCCATCTCCTGTAGATTTATCGAACAAAGGTTCGGCAATTTCAGCGTACTTGGCTTTATCCTCCACAACGATTCTTGACACTGTTTTGGCCTTCTTATTCTTTGGAGCTTTGGGTTTGCAAACCTGTTTGAAATCAAAGTCCTCCAGTGGAATCTCTTCTTTCTTCCTCTTCTGAGTTATGGCACTGAGCCAAGGAGGTAAAGAAAAAGAAGTTGTTGCCGATGATGTGATGGCTAGAGTAGTAACCGGATTATCCTGAGCAAATGCAGCTATAAGAGGAGACTCTGTTAAAATTGCCATGGGAGGAGGACTGCTCTGAGTGACTTTTGACATAAACTGCTCCAATTGCACATGAACAGTATCAAGCGCTGTCACAGAAGAAACAACCATAGAAGGAAAAGTCATAGAGTATGCATCAAATACATTCTCAAAACTATGATAAGAGTCCTCAGAAATAACAATGGGCCTGCTGATGAGATAGGTAAGGTGGGTGTCACCAAAATTGAATCCATACGAGGAGCTTGTTCTGTAGTGAATTCATCTGCCGCTATACCCAAAGGTGAATCGGGAGATTCGTCTGATGCTGGTGCAGAATTAGGAACTACTGTAGTAACTGAAAAGTCCACAGGAGGAAGTTCATCAGGTAATGACACCTTAGGTGAATCAGGCATCTCATCATCACTGGATACCACTTGAACCCTTTCAAGTTCTATGCTTTTCACCTCAAGAACTCTTCCAGTGTCTTTGCCTCCCTTGATGGTAAGCTTAGGAAGAATAGGCATGACAAGAACAATAGGATCAACCGCTGAAGAAGATGAGCCATCTTTAGCCTTACCTTTAATCTCAGATCTCTTACCAACTGGGCCACCATGATCAAAGTCCTTTCCCGATCTTATCTTGATGCTTTTCAATCCCCTCCTTTTTTACCAAATGTTGGTATTTGCAAGAATGGACTGGAAGCGATCCCATACAGAAACGGTCTCTTTTCCCGACCAAGAAGGAGATAAAATAGGCAAGTCTTCAACATGATTACGAGTGTAGTCAGGATCAAGAAAATCACCATCATCTTCAACCCCCTGAGGAATGTCTGCAAGATTGAAGTCAATAATCTGCTTGATAGACAAGCGACAGTAATCCATTCCTCGTATGTTTGCTTCGGTGCGAAGATCAATCCATACGTCTTCCAGTCGATACACATGTACAAACTGCCTCCTCATTTATCATTGAGCCCTCGCCAATCGAAATGACTTCTCGCCATGAATCTCTTCAAAGTGATCCTTTAAAGTTCATACTCCATGTTCTTAGCCTTCGGAACTGTATCTATGGAGTACCCTCCAATCGTTAGTGGGTTTCGTGAAGAAATCCCCACAGCTGGCCTGTGCAGTGTATTTTGATGTGCTTGGACAGCCATGAGCTGCCTAGCCAACTCCATAAGAATTATCTTGTCGGTTGGGTATCTCGGGAGGGTATGTGGTTCACCCTTGAAGTACCCCACTCTCATGTAAGTATAATTAGGAAATTGTAGAAAGAGGCAGCCATAATCATTTAGCTTAACCCACGCCTCATCTGACACACGCTTGTTAGGAAGGCTCTTGTTAAATAAGCACATAAAATACCCATAAAAAACATCTTGTACCCTGCGGTAATGAGAGCGGCTGGCCTTCAACACAAGCTGAGGAAAGTATTCCCAAACAGGAACCAGTGATCTATCCCCTTTAGTGGACAATCCAGAGAAAGAGCCATGAGAAGCAGCAATGTACACAAGGTATGAATTCATGTAAAAAGAGCAAGTATTAACAACTTGTGAAAGCTGCTCACATAACATGTCACTTATCATTTCTCCCCAAAATATTCTTTTCTTGGAACGGACAATGAGAGAAATATATTTGTACATCTAGGGCTCAAAGATGTTTGATGTCTTTAATCCTGCAAGGCGGCTGAATAAAGTGATAAGATCACTAATCTCCTCCTTGAATTCACTGCGGCGGATTCCCTTTGGCCATCTTGCAATACTTGGCCTCTTATTCAGCAGCCAATTGTTATTAATGAACCTTGCACATGAAGGGGTATCTTCATTCCGCCTGTCAAGAGCTTTTTGTCTGGTGATATCAACAATGATAGGATTCAATGGCACCCGGAAAATGCTATCAATAGTCTCTGGATCAAGACTAATAATAGTCTTACCATCTTGATCTTTTATGGTTCTAGAAGATGAATCAAAATTGATGGTCTCTGCTTTGTTTGATGGACACCATATCTTCTGAAACGGCAGCATCAACCCTTTGAAGAAATTCTTCAAAGTTCATGTGTGAAATATTAGTATCTTTAACTTCTTCACAATAAGAAACAACTTGTGAAGACGGGGTAGAATTATGATATGAATCATAGCGGTATTTCATCTTCTTTTTCTCTTTTTCCTAAGCAAGCGTAATCCCTTCAAACATAGCAACTCTATGAGAACGAGCAGCTGTGACATAAAAACTCCAGAAAGTAAGAACATCTTCTTGAGAGGGATCCATCATTAGAATTAAGAATGGCGTATGGGGATGACTGGTTTTCTTTGAGAAAAGGGTTAGTTTCAGTTCAAAAAGAACTCAAGAATGAGTCTCTTGTGGGTGATTACATATGAGGACGGATGAAAGTAACGAAGGATAAGAAGGCAAATGAATGGGTGGATGTCACTTGTTTTATAATGATGTTTTGGATTAACCACCATTATGAGTTTTACGTCATATAGCAGCGATAGGGACAGCAACTTATGCAATTGGACATTTGGAAAATAGCACATGTATGGACTTGCATTGGATTTGTTTTATCTTTTTCACCATAGAACGGGGTTTTTAATCCCGACTGCATATGCAAGTAAAATGAAGTTCTTGCATATGCATCTTGAGAATAGAAGATAGAAGTAGAAAAAACATAGATTTAATTACATGCAAATCAGAAATGAAAGCTTTACATGTATGTTAAATAACCTAGGAAGAGAAAACAAAGGAAAGACTTAGGAAAAATTACCTCAACCCTCAAGATGAAATCTCTCAAAATCTTGAGCCAAATCTGAAATAAATCCAATAGATTTTCGGATTTAGGAAAGATTTGATACAAAGAGTATATATAGATCATATTCCTAGTCTCTTTCCTTCAATTTTGGACAGTCAACATGCATATACAGCCAAGTGGGAAAGAATGAGAGATAAAATGCCAAGAAATAGCACCATTTTGACTATTTCTCTGTATATGCAATGAGGAAGAAAAACGACGTCTAGGGCAAAAATCTCAGCCAAGACAACAAAATAAATCCATAGAAAAACAAGAAGACTTACCAAAATCAGTTTGCAAGCTGAGAAAATGATGAAAAAATGCTCGAATCTTCTTTCCAACCGGATTATCACTGAGAAAGGCGGATTGTTTGGGGCTGTTTACATGTGTTTCCTTCTTCAAAATGCATATGTAATGACTCTCCGAATCGACGCCTTGGGAGAAGTAGTCAAAACATGCATTGAAAACGCATGAGACACATATGTAACGGCTATTAAAAACGACGCCCAAAGGAAGTGATTAAAAATGCTGTTTTAAAGAAGCATTTACATAGGTTTCAAAACGCATATGTAATGGCCATTGAAAACGACGTTATGGGAAAGCAAAGGAAGTTTAATGCTTTAACAACACATGTGATAGTATGTGTTTCCTTCTTCAAAAACGACGTCTTTGGAAACACTTTAAAAACGCTGTTTGGGAAAGCATTTACATATGCTTTTCCTTTCAAACGCCATATGCAATGGGCCCCAAAATCGATGCCTTTGGAGAAGTAAAGGAAAGTTCATAACACATGCACTTTAAAACATGTAATCCCCCATATATTCGACGTTATGGGAAGAACTTTAAAAACGTTGTTTTTGAAGTGCATTTGCAGATGTTTTAAAATGCATATGATTTGCCTTTAAAATTCGAGGACCTTGGAGACTCTTTAAAAACGTTATTTTTGAAGTGTATTCGCACCAATAAATAGTATATGCAATGGCTCCAAAATTCGACGCCTTGAGGAGGAAAAAAGAAATGAAAGGATTAGCACATGACTTTAAAGAGGGAAAGCCACCCGGGGAGTATAAAATACGTTGTTTTTAACATGCATTAACATATAAAAACAACACCTATAGAGGTTAAATATGTTCTTTTAAAGGTTCAGCTACACATGTTGACAAACACTTAGAATAGATATGTAGTTGAAGTTAAAAACAACGTATTTAAGACGGAGAAGGACAAAGGGGTGGGTTTTTTTAAATATGTTTTGCATAAGGATGACATGCAATGAGAAGTAAAAACCACACCTTTTAATAATTAAGCTTGAATTCTGATTTAATTTAATATATAACTATAGTATTTAAATGAAATCAGACTATTTTAAGCTAATTTCAATAAAACATTAAAAACTATAGTCGAATCAACTCGGAATGAGTTGAAATTTGAAAATGGACTACAAAATCAACTTGATATATTAAATATAATTCAAACTCGTGTAATTGACTTCGAAAACCCCACCTTTTAAGGATTTTTAAAGAATATGCAGTCAGCTTGTAAAACCCCACCTTTTACATCATAACTTGAGTTGTACTACTTCGTTTGATGTCTAAGTTAGCTCAAAACCAGCGTATTTCAAAGGGCTATTGACTCAAGGGAAAAGTAGAGACTAAAAACGCCAAATAAGAAAAAGCAAAACAAAGAAAAGGACTTAAGAACGCATGAAACATGTGTTTACAAAGAACTCTTCAGAGATGACGAATTATTTCTATTAACACTCTATTCAGAACGTTCAAATCATAGTGGATACTACTACGAATTGACAAGAAAATTCCGTAGGGTTGCCACAATTTTGTGATCTCAAAACTGAGGACAACACTAAGGTAGAGCGATCCTCTAAGGATATGAAATAAAATATATTCTCCAAATTCTGTCTCCATCAAATGATGCAATCCTCATAATACCTGTGCACAATGAAAGGAAGAGGCGCGTATGAAGAGACACCCTTTACTTTTGAATGGTTACCATAATAATCAATGATTATTATGGTAATCAGTTATTACTAATTACCATATTAATCATGCCTCAATGTTTAGTTTTGCTGTGCAAAGATAATCACAGGTATTATCTTATGTGATCTATGGGAATATGGTAAGTGCAGTAATGATGCAATGCTAACGTGATGCGATGCAACACTGATAAATTGCAATGCAATTATGATGTAGGACTAATATGATGCGATCATATGCAAGGCCGATGCTCAACATATGTGGTGGCATGATTACATGAAAAATAATGTGTTATCGGGTATGGGTATCTCTAGTTTCCATTGACTACTCCATAGCCTCTTATAGCGATTGTAATGTCCCCATTTTTCGTGAGCATCAAAGTTTGTGGGATTAGTCTATTATTTGACCTTCGTAGGCTAATCAGATGGATAGAGGGTCTTAGTGGCAGTGCTAGAGGCTATTTTCCCATTCCAGAGGTCAGGAATGTTCAGGTTTGCTCTTCGTTTGAGTCAGATTGACGCACTTACTATTTATAGTAAGTTACTATTTTGGGAAAGTCAGAGTTACTATTTTTAGCAAGGCACCTGAACAGTTTGATGACAGTACAGAGATTGGCTAGCGTCAACATAGCTCATTTTTCAGGGACTTACTATTTATAGTAAGTTAGTTTCATGCAATTGCTATTTTGGGCAAGGCACTCGGATGTCTGACATTTGCAGTATACATCTGGATTTATCGTTGGTTCTTTGGAAAAGCATTTATAGCCTATGCACAATTATTTTATTATTAATAAAGTCGTACTTTATTAATAATATATTATAAAGACAACGTGATTTTTATGATATCCTGAAAAGAAAGAGTAACACTCTGCAACTTGTATGCCCTACACTAACATCGAGTTGGGAGTGCGTGGATACGATTCGGACCCCTGTACTCGGAGGGTCTTAAATGCTCTCACCGGTTGCATTTAACTATGGGCTCGGCTTCAGATGGAGTCATTTCTTCATCTGGCGTTGGTTTGGCGGAGCCCCATTCAAGCCCTAACTCTCCCTCCGTTCCTATCCAAGTGAGCAAATCCTTCAGGCAAGTGCTTTTAGGGCCGGAGGTCAATAAGGATGGTGCGAAGTTCGTCGACAAGCGCCAAGAGTCCAGCGACGATGGAGATGCAGAATCTGGACCAGAAGGTAAGGTTTCTGCCCCCAGGCAAGTTGTCATTTCTCCTGACTCTAATATGGTCAATGTAATTAGGGCGGAAAGGAGTAGGTTGTGTGATTCTGCAATTTTTTTGGTTTCTCATGACATTAGTAAACTACCGTCCCGTGTCTTCATGAACAATTGGCTTCATTGAGTTTGGAGGTCCAAACTTGGCTTTAAATTTTCACATTGTAGGATGTTGCAAAAAGGTCTCTTTATCATTATATTTCATGACCCTGTTAGTCAGGAAGCCGTAGTAGAAAGACAATTTTGGACCATTGGGGCCTGCAATTTCCGTGCCCTAAGTTGGTAAGACAGTGCGAATTTAGATGAAATCACGGCTCTGTCGCGCCCAAGATGGATCACCATTAAACAAATACCCCCGTTCCTCTGGAATGTTCTTTGAGAAGCCCTTGAATCTCTGGGCAAAGTCATTCGAGTTGACCAGTCCAGTATCCTCCTCCCACATATGGATGCTAGAATCCTAATTTCTCTTAAACCGAGTATAGATATCCCTGACAGACTGGTTTTTGATTTGGAAGGAGATTTATTTAGTTGTTTGGTGGAATACCTGGGAGGCCTTAACTCATGGTTCCTGTGCAAGAGAGATGGCCATAGGAGGAGAAATTGCCCTCTCTTGGCCTCCACTTCAAAACATCGTCCCCTCACCATAACTAAGCCCAACCATCCTAAATAGATGGTCCCTAGTACTAGCCCACCGACCCCCAATGAAGATTGCAATATTGACCCTCTTAATGTTCCTTCCTCATAAACTGTTCCTTGCAATCCTGTTATTTCTAACCCTATCACAACCTCTCTAGATGATCTGTCATTATCACTTGGAATTGGTAAGGTTGCCCTTGACTTGCAAGGAAGCCCAGATTGTATGGGAGATGGGGATAGAATTCCTCCAAAACCTAAGAATAGAAACAAAAGACGATCCAAAATGCCCAACAATTGGCCATGGACAGGATTAGAAAGATTGATGGACCCTTCAAAAGGAGGAGAGGCAATATTAATGAGAAACTAGTGGATCAACCTCCCCCTCTTGGTAACCCCATCCATAATAGAGTGGATAATAAGGGAGGATTAGATAGAAGGATTGTAGAAGAAGGTAAGGCTGGGGCTAAGGAGAGTGGTCAAGATGATATGGATACTAAAGATGGACAGAATGAGATGAATGACATGGAGCCTTCAATTAAGAGTTCGCTGCATGACTATGATCGATTGGTCATCCCTGCTAACCCCCCTGACCCCCCCTCTACCTGTCCTCTCTGTGATCCTTCTGTTCATACCCTCCCTCTTACCCCTTCTAGTGTGGATGATGTCAACAAGAGGGGAGAGGTTGCCTCTCAACCTCATGGACAAGGTTCTACCCTCAAAGATGTTTTTAGTGAAAATGGCGTCAACAAAGACTGGGCCATAGTGCCGTTTGTTGAGTCCTTGGGAAGTACTCAAATATAGTAAAATCAAGAGGAAACCTAGGGCTGTAGAATGTCCGTCTAGAACAAACAATTCTATGGGGGAAGTAGACAACTCTGATCCCAAGGAAGGTAAGAGAAAGAGAGGAAGACCTGCAGGATCTAGCAATAAGAAAGAGTCTAGGAATACACCAAGTAATGAACTCCCTAAATGTTATTCAAGCTTTAGGAATAGTTTAGGATCCACCTCTTGAATTTAATGGATCTTAAAATTGCCTCTTGGAATGTTAGAGCACTGGAGTCCTCAGACAGAAAGTATATAGTACAGAGATTCAGGAGAGTTATTAAGGAGTTTGATTTCTTGATGCTTCAAGAAGTTAAGGCAACTAAATTTACACTAGATGCATCCCTAAAATGAATCTGGAGAGAGGCTACTTCCTTCTCCACCTCACATAGTAGGGGTAAAGGAGGCATTTCCATATTACTAAGTCCCTACTGGGCTAAACTTGTTCTGAAATGGGGCACTTCACCATGCAACAGAGCAATATGGATTATCCTTGAAGACCATAAGAAAAAGTTTGGACTATGTTTAGTTTATGCCTCCAATAACTATAGGGAGAGGACATATTTATGGAAATGACTATTCCAGCTAGAGGATATCCCTTGAATTTTAGGAGGAGATTTCAATATGGTAACTAACACTCAAGACAAGATTAGGATAATAAATTGGAGTGGAAGGGCAGTGAGCAATTCTTGTGGAAGAGGCTTTTAGGTAAACACAAGCTTATTGACCCACTCAGTGGGTGTAAAGATGACCATAAAGACATATGGTACACCTGGTGCAACTTCCAGCAAGCTAATAGAAGGATTTACTCCAGATTGGACAGATTTTACTTTAACCATGAATTCTTTAAATGCCAAAAAGATGAGGTTGGTAGGGCTGTCTGATTTATCCCATACACATTGTCTGACCACCATCCCATTACTGTTAGACTTCTCTCCTCTGGATCTTCTGCTAGAAGGTGCCTTGGAAAGAATTCCTTCAGTCTCAACATATCCCTCATGGATGAACCTGGCATTGGCAATGCCATATATATGATTAAATGGTACAATGATTCTGTGGTTAAACATAACAGTGCAAGGGATAGATGGGCACAAAACATTGCAAGCTCGAAAACCCTATTCCAAATTGCTGGGGGTAAGAGAGCATGAGATACTAGATGGGCAGAAGGCTCACTTCAGGAAGAACTCTCTAGGATAGATTGTGATTTGCAAAAGTACCCCTCAGAAGAAGCCACCTTGAAAATGGCCAGTGCTAAAGATGAGCTCAGAAAGATTCAAAATGACAAGCTCAAAGGCATCAAGATCAGATCCAGAAGCAATTGGGTGGAGCATGGTGATAGAGGCTCAAAATTCTTTTTCAACCTTCTTAAGCAAAAAGAGGCCAGAGGCAGAATTGAGGAGATTTGGGTGGAGGGAAGTAAAATAGATGATCAACAGAGCATTCTCCAAACCTTTAAGCAATTCTATCAAACACCATTTACTTCTGAAAATAATGGAGCAGGGATGTCAGAGGCTAGGAGCAAAATTAGGCAAGTGGTTCCCAATAAGGTTAGGGATGAGGATTCAATCCTACTGAGTAGACCTATCAGCATAGAAGAAATAATAGTGATATAACCCAGATGGCGATGGATAAAGCCCCTGGGCTTGACGGGCTGCCTGTAGAATTCTACAAAAGAAATATAGCCTGGATTGGCCAAGACCTCTTAGAGGTTTATAGAGAAGCCTTTTCTAATGTGACCTTGGGAGAGGATATTAATAGTGGCCTTATTAAACTCATCCCTAAAGTGGGTGATAAGTCCTTGATTAAGAACTGGAGTCCTATTACATTCCTTAATGTCTTATATAAGATCTTAGCCAAAGTTTTGGCAACCAGACTTAAAAATGTGCTGCCCAAAATTGTTGACTACAACCAGACTGGGTTTGTGAAAGGCAGATTCATACTAGAAAACTTAGTGACATGCTGGGAGGCCATGGAATAGGCGAGAGAAGCTAATCAATAGACCTGTATGCTACTTCTTGACTATGAGAAAGCATACGACAAAATAGAATGGGACTTCATATATATGATGATGACTACACTAGGTATTCCCAATGAATTTGTCAAAATGGCCCAAACCTTAATGAAGGGTGCCCTAGCAAGGGTGGAAGTGAATGGTGTTAGATCGGAAAGCTTTGAATTGACTAGATCCATAAGGCAAGGATGGCCACTTGCCCCTGTCCTCTTTGTGATAGCTGCTGAAGCAGTTGGATACCCGATTGTAGATAACTCAATAATACCAAGAGTTAGGGGTGTCCAAATACCAGAGGATAAGGAGATAGCCAACATACAGTTTGCTGATGAGACAACCTTATTTCTAAGGTTGGAGGCAAATAATTTAACTTTCTTTATGGACAAGATCAATCTATTCTACACAACATCGGGAAGTAGAATCTCATTGGAGAAGTCCATCTTCCTAGGATGGACAGAGGAGCCCCCTAATTGGCTTTCTCAATGGAACCTCAGGTGGGAAGGACCAAACTACCAGGTCAAATATCTTGGCATTCCATTCTCTATTAACCCAGATTTAAAGTCTATGTAGGAATGGGTGACGAATAGAGTGGAAAAGAAATTAGGCAAGTGGGATAGTTAGTACCTCTCCATGGCTGGTAGAGTTCAAGTGTGCCAAAAAATCCTCTCTTCCTATTCAATTTATTACTCCTCAGCTTGGCTTTTTTGCCACTGCCAGTTTAACCACCTCCAAAAAATTATCAGGGATTATTTGTGCTCTGATTGCAGAGGCAACAAAAAAGGACATGCAGTTAAATGGGAATGGTGTACTGCATGCAAGAAACAAAGGGAATTAGGACTCAAAGATCTCAGAATCCAAGGGGTCTCTCTGGCCACTAAATGGATCACGAAAGCATTCAAGGGAGATAAGCTATGAAAAGCCCTTATCAGAAGTAATATTTTGAGGGGGCATCCCAAGAAAGGAAGAAATTGGCAGAACCTAACAATGAATGATATCATAGCAGGTGAGAATGAGTTTAATGTCCAAGGCTCTGCAGTCTTTAAGTCAATTTGGAAAGCATGGAATTCTGCCAGACATCTTATAACAGATAATAAGTTTATCCACTGTCATGATAAAATATGTGGTAATAGGTCTATTTGGTGACGCCTTAGAATTAGGGAGAAGCCACTGGCACTACTCCAAGGGTGTTCAACTAAGAAGTGGAATGATAAAGGTATCTCTTGCCTAGCAGACATTTTCCTGAATGACTTGCTTCTAGATTTGGAAGAACTGAAAAACAGATTTGGAAGAATTGAAAAACAGATTTACCTTACCTAACTCATAGTTTAGAACTTATTCTGTTATAAGCTATGGTACCCGGGCACGCGTTTCCGACAAAAATTGACCCGTCCCCGTTTCTGGGACGTCCTGGAAACTCGGAAACTTCCGGAAACCTTTCCCTTGGCTGTCACATAAAATTAATGCTTCACTTTTGACAATTTGTTTGATTTCCACTCTCATGTGAACTCTAAAGTTAAATTATTTAACACAAACATTATATGTCTATAATATATATAAGCATGCGTTATCCATGTTTTTATATGAATATTTAAAATTTCCCAATATATTTAAAATTTTCCCTATTTTTTATATAGCTGTTCCCATTGCCGTCCCCTGCTCTGAGAAAAAAAATCCTTCCCGGAAACCTGTTTCCCCGTCCCCACGTCCCCCCGTCCTGGAAACCTGGGGTAACATAGGTTATAAGAGATGCTTGTAGAGATCTCTCCCTTCCTAAAGAGCTCTATGTTGATAGTGATTGCCACATCCAGTTTAGATGGACCGATGGTACCCGTCTTCCTAAAACTAGCTCCAAGCATTTGTATGGGCTCCTTACTAAGGATTGCTCCATTTTCCCTCACTTGAACTCCTGCTGGAACCTCAACCTTGAGCTTGAGGAATGGTCCAAAATATTTTGTAATCTCTGGTCCTCCTTTGCTGAACCTAAAATCAAGTGCTTCCTTTGGCGTCTTCTCTTGCATAGGCTGCCTTTTAGGCTTCCCAGTGGTGAACGCAGCCTCTGCCCCTTCTGCAGTCTTCCTGAGTCTGTCAGTCATGTTTTCCTAGTCTGCCCCCTTGCTCTTGAGATCTGGAAACTATTCGGCTTCCGTCAGCACTTTGAAGCTACTGTTATAGAGATCATTTCTAGTCATATTAGAGGTTTGAAGCAGTCCTTGAACAGTTTTTTTGCTCTACTTTCCGTTTTAATTATGTGGAATATTTGGAAATTGAGGAATGATATTGTTTTGGTGGTACCTCCAGAAACCTTACTGAGTCTCTTAAGAGACTCATTTTTCATAGAATTTCTGTGCAGGTTACAGAGGATATAAAAATAAAGAAAAAGAAGTTGGAGGATCTATTCGAATATGGCATGGTTAGACTGGGCTCATGGGAGGTCTTTCATGGATACACTTAGATGAGAGAAACCCAGGAGCTTGCCCCCTTCAGAGCTGCTGTTCATAATTTCATGACAGAAGTGAAAGACCTCAATAAGGATAGAAGACAAGTTATCAATGCAGTCCCTATCACTGTTATACCAGGACATGATATCCCAGTTGCTGAGCCCCTGTTACATCCTTATGAGTAGCACATTAGGCAGGATGAAGTTGTCAGGTGGATGAAAGGACATCAAGGTTGGATGGCATGGATACCCTACAGGGATGGTGATAACATATGAAGATACTTTGATACATAGCTTTCTCATGATCTTTTTGTAATTGCTATATACTTCGACAGTGATCCTTTGATCCCTTTGATGCTATAATTCTATGTCAGATATAGACAGTCAGGTGTAGTTTAGATGTATGTGTAGGAATGATACAATCTACCGATCATATTTGTCTGGCTCTCTTTTGGTAGCTGGTATGAGCATGACTCCTGAATGTATCTTTTTTTGTATGAATTAAAGTCATATTTCTTTAATAGAAAAACAAATATTATAAAGGGGAATTATAAATAATAATAAAGTCTTAGTTACCGATGCGGGCCTCCAGACGCTCGATGCAGGAGCAGATGCGCGCCGAGGCGGAATTGGTCGTGGATGCCCTGTGGATGCCGCCCGGATTCGTATCACAACATCCAAATGCAAGTAATAAAAAATTCTTAAGACAAAAACACGGCAGGTCTGATACTTCTGGAAACGAAAATTTCTGAGGTTGATACTCATCCACAATAATGATATATTAGCGTTCCATTCAATACTCGCAGCGTAAACATTATATAATTTCACTATGTTTTCAAAAGTTCACGGCAAGCTATATTTCTGAACTTTTGGTAGAATAAATGACTCGATTAATATTATCGTCGCTGGTTATATATTTGAACCTTATATGAATCACCTCCAATTATACTTGGCCCCGCAATATTTCATTAATGAAATATTTCATTTCATAAAAATAATTCTTTATATCAGTCCAGTGAACAATTAATATTATTATTTTTTTTGATCGGTGACAATTACAATTAATATTATTTATTCATATTAACTTTTAATTAAAATTTCCCAAATTTAATATATTTAATTTAATGTTCTTTTACTTGTTTATTATTATTTATTTTTAGTATTAACATTTAATAATAAACAAATTTAAATATTTAAATAAATTAAAAATTAAAATTTTAAACTTATCAATTTAATGTATATTATTTTAGACTTAAGTATCTATATATATATATATATATATATATATATATAAACACATCCAAACGCATCCGCATTCCCCCCAAAAAAATTTTCACGCATCCGCGCACCCGCATCCCGCATCCGCATCCGTACCCGCACCCGAATCGGTAACTTAGAATAAAGTGCATGGGCTAAGTTAAGTTATTTCCAATGTAATTACCAAGGATGTGTGTTAAGTTATGAGAAGTGTATTTGTGAAGGTACAAATCGATTTCTCTTGGAAAATTGTAAAAAGCCAAGACAAGAGAAAATGGATTCATTCATGTTGCGCATTTTGCTTGTTGGTTTGGTTGAGAGTTGGAGACAAGGGTTTGAGTCTTAGGCTTTTAGAATTGTGAATTCTTCCAAGTTTATCGGCATAGTGAATTAGTGAAACACCTAATGTATTATGCAAGAGTTTTGGCTTCATCTAGAGGCCAAGAATGGATTCATTGTTTACAAAGATCAATAAATGATAGTCCCATTTCATTTTAGAGTCATTTTCAATGGCAGAAGATTGAGTATTTAGTAGACCGCAGCAGTAGTAAGGACCAGCGTTGGAGTTATTTACAACTGCTGGTTATATAGAAGAAACTATAGTCATTAGAGGCTGCGATTTAAATATAGGGGGCAGCGTCTGACATTTCTGGGGCACGTTTTTGCTTTTTGGTGCCTCCATTTAAACTTTGCAAGCCTTGGTGACAATTTGTGATCATTTACAGAGGGCTGCGATTCAATCTGGAGTGTATATGAATGCATACGTTCAGTTGCCAGGTTTTGAATTAGCTGCAATTTGATTTCAGAATTTAATAAATAATTTCCTCTTGCATTGTATACGATTTCACTTAATAACAAAAGCATCTGGTTCAATTCTTTGGAAATTAGTTTCATAATTTATTTTATGCAAAGCTATTGCCTGGCAACATTTTTTGTAAAATTCAAGGAATTGCATATTAATTTCAAAAAAACCAATCATATATATCATTTGCATAGCAAATTAGTGGTTTGGCAGAGTTAGAACCTGTAGGGGTTCTTACAGTGGTATCAGAGCGGTTTTCTGCCATCCTGTTGGGGTGGAAATCATTGAGCTCACACGTTTGTCTTGAGTGACCAGCACTCTTCCAGTTGTTTCAGTCATGGAAAAATCCAGGAAATCAATTAAACAGGGAAACCAGTTGAACATCATAATGAAAGAATTGGAGAAGCTCAGACAAAGTCAGGAAAGGATGGGTGAATTGCTTTCACACCTGGCAACCATAGACAGATTAGCACGGTATATGGCTTCTTTTTTTAAGGGGTCTATATTACAAAACGAAAAGAAAGAGGAACGAGAGGCCACTATAGGTGAAGTATCTAGAAATCTTTATAGTGAATTTTCAATAGCTAGTGACCAGCATGCAGTTGATCCCATGGAGATTAAAAATCAGATTTACATTGAGGAGGATGTTGCTACTTTCAGCGCTCCAGAAGTTGTTATTCTGATTTATTCAGTTATCCCTACAAAGAAAATTGGTTGAGAAGACAAAATCTGTGCCCTGCTGTCTTATGCGTATGCGTGCACCTCACACAACAGTGTCACCCTCGAAAGAGCGCCCGTGTTTTTGGTGTTTCCAAGGACTAAGTATATATGTTCGAAGGTTACCCTTAAAGTAGGGGCCAGCGTCATATACCACTTCAAGCATCCAGGTGCATACCTATGTCGAGAATCTAGGGGAGAGATTCTTCCCTCTCCCTGCGCACAGATTATGTCTCCTTTCGGAGGTGAACCGGGTAGGCATCTAACTAAGAGAATGTTTAGTGGGCTTCCGTTCTCAATAACCTTCGGTGCCTCTGATACAGAGTTGGGGCCTCACAGCCACACCAACACTTGTAAGTCATACACCCTTGCAAGTAAGGCTGGGAGCGGCGCCGCTCAGTACGACAAACAAGGCTTTCTCACGATGATAGTCAAAATCATGAGAAAGAAGTTACCATGGCTTTGGAGTCTTTAGACTTCAACAAAACAAACTTTATTAGAGTGAGGTGGAATCACCGGCGATAGGTGTGTACTCACTTGGGTCGTTCCCGGAGGTTCAACTTCCGGCAGGCCCTCTAAAGGTGACACAACTTGGCTTGGATTCAAGGGTCTGATTTTCTGAATCTCTCAAAGAGAGAAGAGCATACTTCTCTACCTTTTCACCTTACCCAAACACATCAAGCATATTCATCACCGAGATAGTTTCACTCCACCAAATCCACAAGTCTTTGGGTTTCTGATTCTCTCAAAGAGAGAAGAGCATAATCCCCTAACAAGTAGAAGTGCTAAAGATTCGCTATCTTGCTTTGCTTCCCCAAGTATCCCTCATGCTAGTAACATCTGGGTCTCGGTTTCATCCATGGGCATCACTTCCATGTAATGAAGAGCCTATTCCCCTACTTTGCTATTGGGATCCTTACAAAATTTTAACAAAGCCCTATTTAAACTATGTGAATGAAAAAAGTAAACAAACATGACGTTTTTGAATATGCCTTTGACAATCGTCCTGCAAGCAAACTGTTAGAAAGTTTTTTAATCTTTGACAAGCAAACCTACAAACCACTGTTATGCTGCAACAAAAATCAGAAACAAAAAATCACAGCAGAGAGCAGATGTCAGAAAAGAATAGCAGCAAATTACAAATTCTGGAATTTAAATGTCTGTATGCTAAACTTCGCGCGAGAAAGTACTTCGCTGCGCGCGAGAAAGTACTTCGAGGCGCGCGAGCTTTCTGTTTCTTCGCGCGAGAGAGTGCTACAGAGAGCAAAACTTCGCGCGGCTCGACCTGAAATCTCGCGCGAGACTTTGTACCAGTGCTGTACGGACGTACGGCAGAGTTCCCAAATCACTGTCAAAAAGTTTGAAAATGAGGCCAGAAATCGTTTTTTCTGCCTCACAGTGGACGCCAAAATGTGTGTGCTTGAAAGTGACCTCTAAATCAGGCACAAACTCAACATGGTCCTTACTCAATCGTTCAATTCACAAATACAAACATGAATTGTTCATCTTGCAAATTCGATTGAAGCGACTCGTTGCCTCCTAATTAGTTGGGGATGTCGAATTTACTCTCAGAACGAGAGCCAACAACCTGACCATTGCTAACATGGAGGATTTCTAAAGCATGAGAAGTAATGAAATTGCCATTAATCTATGAAATGGAATGCAATTAATCTATGAAATCAAATTGCAACTAATCTAGAAAGCTTGAAATGCTATTAATCTATGAAATGAAATTGCATTTAAACTAGAAAGCTTGAAAGATGATGAAATTGAAATGTTAGATATGTAAATGAATTGCATTAAAAATCAACATATCATTATCCAAATTGAAATTAATCTAATTATGCAATTAAGCTCAAAGACATGAAATAATCAATGCAAATTTCACTATAAATTTGATGCTCTCCAAAATCATCCTTCAAATGAAGAAAAAGATGTCCAATTTATAGAAAGGCCATGGAAAGAGGGTGAAGAGTTTCTTGAAAAGAAACGGTTGCCTCTTCATTTTCAGGGATTGAGATTGAGACAAAAAAGCATGAATTATTTAATTAAAAGGATGGATTATTGCCACATGAGTGACCTTTCATATAGAGTTATGGAATTCTTTTTGAGGATAATCCATTCAATCAATTAAATAACTATTCAATTCCTTTTTATGTATATCAGCTAAAGGGGGTGGAATTAATTTAATTTAAAAACACTTAGGACTTTAGAATTAAATTAATTAATCATAGGGATTTTTAGCTAATAAACCTCGATAATTTAGGAATTAAATATAATGTCAGATTTATGCAAATTTGGGTTTTCTGCATTTGAGACTCAGTCAATTAAAGTCAATTAGGAAGAGAA
>MU227304.1:921586-932009 GCA_018584345.1 Thuja plicata
TTATTGCATGGTTTCTTACTTCCAATATTTAGAGTTAAATTTCATTGAGTTGCTTTAGAGTAGATTTTATTTCAAGAAAGTTGCTAAGTAAGAGTAGAGTAAATGGTTAGTTGCATGGTGATGTTAGCAAGTGTTTGATAGGGATCATTAAACTAGGTCACTAGCATCCTAGCGGCTGGTTAGGAAGCCTTGTGTGATAATCTAGTCTCGTTTCCTTCGAATCTTTGCACCTATGGGAGTAGCACCGCTGGTAAGCTTCCATTTGGTTCGATCCCCGTCCACTTGATAGCTTCTTCATCCTTAGGAGTAGTAGTTAAAGCAGTGAGTAGCTTAGTAGTGAGAGGAATAGATTGGAGCAGTATAAATTCAAGAAGAGAAACAAAGGAAGTATATATCAGAAAGCCAGAATCCATCATCATCATAGTCGGATTTCAGTATCTTTGAAGAAACAACGTAAGCCCGCCGACGTGATTACCAGCAAATCACATCAATATAACTGAGTTAGGATCCACAGGAAAGGAACCTTGGAGTGTTTTCTTACGTCCTTTGTAAGTATATGCTTTTCAAGAGAGGGTTGAATGTTTGATATCCTGTATCAAGTGTTTAATCCTATATGTTATGTAGTGGTACAAAACTCGCATCAACAGAAACTTCATCAAATGGATGTGAAAACAACATTCTTGAATGACATAATTGAAAAAGAAGTTTATATTGAACAACTAGAGGGCTTTGTAATTCATGACAAGGACTCACATGTGTGCAGGCTGAAAAAGGCTTTGTATGGCTTTAAACAAGCTCCGC
This sequence comes from Thuja plicata, assembly GCA_018584345.1. Taxonomy (NCBI): domain Eukaryota; kingdom Viridiplantae; phylum Streptophyta; class Pinopsida; order Cupressales; family Cupressaceae; genus Thuja; species Thuja plicata. Next base: position 922,388 of record MU227304.1, read on the forward strand.
GTGCTTGGTATGAGAGGATTGATCATTATCTTTTGAGCTTGGGCTTCCTAAAGAATGATGTTGATCCAAATTTATACTTCAAGGTATGTGATGACAAAGTGCTGATCTTAGTACTGTATGTTAATGATTTATTTCTCACTGGTAATGATGATCTCATTCATTGTTAAATGCAAGGAGGAGTCAGCTTTTGAATTTGAAATTAGAGATCTTGGTTTATTGCACTATTTCCTTGGGCTTGACGTATGGCAAAGACCAAATGAAATCATATCGAGTCAAGGAAAATATGCAATTGATATTTTGAAGAGGTTTGGCATGTTAGAGTGTAAATCTATGGTGACTTCTATGGAAGCAAATCGGAAAAAGTTACATGAGGATGCAGGTACTTTAGATTTAGTTGATCCTACTATGTACAGACAATTGGTTGATTCTTTAATGTATTTGGTTAACACAAGGCCTGATATATGTTATGTTGTTAATACCTCTAGTCAGTTCATGTGTGAACCAAGATAAATTCACCTTGTGGCAGCCAAACACATATTGAGATATGTTGGTGGTACAGTGGGATATGGTTTAAAATATTCTTCATATGTAGAGTTGAATTTGCAGGGGTTCTCTGATTCTGATTGGGCAAGGTGTGTGCTTGACCGGAAGAGCACTTAAGGATGTTGTTTCAACATAGGTTCAGCTATGATTTCCTGGTGCAGTAGGAAACAATCTTGTGTTGCTCAGAGTATAGCTGAAGTAGAATATGTTGCAGCTTGTGTGGCTGCAAGAGAAGCTGCGTGCCTTCGAAAATTACTTTTAGGTTTGTTTGGGCAGCCTTTGGAACCTACAGTGATTCTTTGTGATAACCAAAGCTGTGTGAAGCTTTCGGTTAATCCAGTTTTTCATGATAAAACCAAACATGTGGAAATTAAATACCATTATTTGAGAGATATGGTTCAAAGGAAAGTAGTTGAGCTCAAGTACATTTCTATAGAGGAGCAGATTGCAAACATTCTCATCAAGTCACTTCCAAGAGTGAAGTTCTGTTACTTCCGGGATAAGCTTGGTATCGTGGAGACTGATGCTCTTGTTGAGAGAGAGTCTCAATTTTAGTGATTCTCTGCATATAATTAATGAGTTCTCTGTGAGAGAAGTTCGAGGTGAAATCCCTTGTTAATGAGTTCTTCTCTGCGAGAGAAGTTCGAGGTAAAATCCCTTGTTAATGAGTTTTTCTCTGCGAGAGAAGTTCGAGGTGAAATCCCTTGTTCCACCTTCTGGGAATAGCTATGGTGAATCCACCCTTTGGGAGTAGCCATGGTGGAAGTCATGTGTGTGACTCCATGACTTAATTTTTTGTTTTTCGATTCACCCTCTAGGAGTAGCTATGGTGAATTTTGTTATGTTTAGATAGCAATTCTTATTGAGGAAATCTATGATGAGATTTTTGTTGACATCCTTTTGGTTGCAGGCTGCAGCTATGTGCACTTGTCATGTGATGACAAACTGAAGATGTCTCTCTTGCTAAGAGGGAGTTTTGACTTCTTGATAACTGCGAGATGGATCTTCTACCTTCGATGATTGCCTTTACACTTTTTGGTTCCGATTGTTTGTCTCTTGTGATAATGTGATGTCCTCTGCTGCTGCTATGCAATTGTCTCTGTTCTTCATCTGCCCCTATTGTGTTCGCAGTCGTGTTTATAAAAGTATTTTAAATTTTCTTTGGAGACTTCGTGTATTTTCCTCTACTGCTTGTGTGTATATTATCCGACATTATGTGTATGCTTTATCATGCCTTGTTGGCCACGTGCCTTCTTCACTTACTATTTTCATATTCGACCATCTTGGACTTCATGCGCGTGCTGACTTGGCATTGTTTCTGCTGGCCATTGTCATTGCCGGTTATCATCCTTGGCATCGTGAGTTGTTCATTAATGTCGTCGGTCTTCCTGTCATCATCGTTTCATTTTCTTCATCGACATTTGATTCTTTTGGCATCGTGTCGCTTCATCTTCTAAAGGACTTGTTCATATTTGTAACTGACTTTTGGTAGAGTCACATGTTGACTCTTGATATATATGCGTAAGTGCTGGGTGTGTTCGTAGATGTATGCTCTGTGTTAGAAAAATCATTTGCATCGTATTCATGCTTGGTATATGAGCAATAGATATATTTACTCGGTGTATTGAGACTAGTATGATCATATATTTCAGTGTTCTGTGACTTATAGTGATTATTCTCTGTTAGTTATTCTGTGATATTGATCATTGAGTGATCATTGAACATTGAAGGCATCATAAGGAGCAGATATGTTTTGTAACTGTTTTTGAAATCTGAATAAAGGATCTATCTTTCTGTGGGCTCGGTTGTTTCCCTTGGTGAGGAGGGTTTCTCCCAGGAAAACTTCTGGTGTTATCTGTTGTTTTGAGTTATTGCTTTTCATTTTGTTGCTATCTTATATTTCTGGTTCATAACTTTAACAGGCTTCTCACTAATGTGGACAATTATATATATTTACACATTTTAAGAGAAGTAATCCACTACCAATAAAATATTAAAAACCCCAAGATCCATAAGCATTGACAGATGACAACGATCAAAGGAAGACATTGAATTCCTTTGACCATATAAGACAACAACCAGAGCTAGAAGGATCGACAATTATATTTCAATATCAAGGGCAACACAATTTATTATTGGATAAGTACTCAATTAGTTATTTATATATTGTATAGATTGACATAGAAGTAATCCACTGTTAATAATAAATCCAGATTGAATTAGCAGAGATGCCAATCAAGAATTGTGCTATGGACATAGCATAAACACTAACCATTATATCAGAAACGCAATAGGACAACTTCAGTCTTTTTATACCATCATTAACATGGTCACTGCAAGCATGAACAAGGGTAGATATTAATCACCTTATCCTATAGATCAGGATAAAAGAAAATTGAATTGCACATATTGCAAACCATTCATATATCAGAATTGTTCTTTGTCAGATAACTCTTGCATAACATTGAGATAGCCAACATTTGCTTGAGGATATTGTTATTATATCTATATGCATGTCATACTTAATACATACACTAATCACCAATAAAGAAGTGAATAGAAAGAAGTCTCTTGTAAATCAGAGAAATTAGGTCAAATCCTAAGTCTTCCTGTCAAGGGGCATTACATTTTCATGACAACAGACAGTTGAGTTTGCATCAGCATGAGATGACAGAGATTTCACATGTGGATGATGTTAGTACTCAAGATTTGGGTACTGATGATGCAATTTGTGATGAAAATTCATGCTACAGTGAGTCTTTAAGTTTTTAAATGGGTATATCATAGTCTCCCCCTCTTGGAAAATGCTCGCCCACAAACATTCTTTATCATTATGGCGATTCCTGGATCTCATGTAAATATGACGAACGATTGAGCATGCAATATACTTGTAATGTTGATTTCCGGATCCCAAAGGTTAGAGTACCAACCGAAATTTGAACTCCAAATCATTCTCATGAGTATATCATTAAGTCGTTGCCGCTTCATCTTGATTTTGATGTGCTCATCCTCAAGTCCGAACTGTAAAGGCTTCTTTGGAGGTTTTAAGTAGTATTTAGTGTTGAAATCCAATGATTCAACATGTTTTGACCATAAATTCTTGACTCCCTCCTTCGAGAAGTCAAAAAGATAAGTCCAATGATTCAAACTTATTGCTTTCATGAATGACCTAGGATGTTGGTATGGATCATTGTTTGGGGTAAAGGGCTGCATGCTTAACCTCCATGATCTTAGATATGTTATGATGTCTAATAGATCCTTCCTTGAGGCCATATTAATTGGAATAGAATGATGCCTTGTTATAGGATATTCGATGGAAGAGTGTTGTCTCCTTGTTATCAAACTTAAACATTCACTCTTATCTAATACAGGAATCCTGATTTGAATCATAACCCTTTGTAGTTTGACGGAGTATTTATTATCACCCTTATTAAGATTTGTCCTTTGATTCCAAAATTGTTTATACATTGCACTGGGGTCCCACAACTTGTTTTCATCTTCTCCTATGTGTGACTTCAAACTAGTCTCTTTACTCACTTCAAAGAGTTGGTTGTGATCAATTCTGTCAACTTTAGCTTGAAATGATGGATTATGAATAAATTGAAGTTTGTTCTTGTAATGTCTCCTTTCTAGCTCATCGGCTTATGATGTGTCGTTAGCCCATTTCGTCTTGGTCCCGTGGGCTAACTAGGACTTCACAGGGATGAGAGAGGGATTTGGCCCAGGCAATTTCAGTTTCAGGTCAATCGAAGTTGATTAGGTAGGGTTACCAGAAACTATTTATAGTAATTCAGCAGAGGGCTCAGTGGGTGGCATTTCAGTATTGGACTTGGAGCGCTTGGTCGATCTCTTTCCAACGAGTTATCATATATGAGGTTTCGAGTTCGTTTGCTATTTTATTTTAATGTCTGAAGATTTAACCAGTTTATTTACCAAAGTGACAAATATATTAAAGTACATTTAGTAAAGTCACTTTATTTAAAAGTATACTTTATTCTTCTAGTGGGAAATGATATTCTAATGGGAAAAGTGATTTATCCCACATTGGCAAGGTGCAAGGAAAAGCTAATGGAAAAGTGTTTAAAAAGAGGAGATGGCTCTCTTTTTCAGCATACTTGGATAATTGATGAAATTGGTGAAATATTGAAGATTTTCTCTCTAGGGCTTGGAGGACGAAAACCCTCTATGCTAGCATTCTTCTTGCTGTTGAAAGACATAGTCAGAGGGATTTGATTTAAGTTTCAAGGAAAAAATATCTTGCTGCTACAGTGACATACTATAGTGACGTTGCTATAATGCCCTGCTACAGTGTGTGGAGCTAAGTTGGTTGAACCCTCTATGAACTGCAGCTGCTAATTGTCTGAGATATCTTTAAGCTTGTGTATGTTGTACATGCTGGGGTTTGCTACAGCAGAACCATGCAAGAGTTGGAACTGTTAAAATAGATTCGTCTCAGCTTATAATCTGTCCAAGAGGTCCGTTTCAGGATTATCAATAGCTACAGGAGCAGCGTTGGGTCTGCAGACAATTTGGGAGCCAAGTACAAGTCACCACAGTTTGCCATACTGCTGAACCAGGGCTGGAAGTACAGTGTCATCTTCTCAGTCTTCTTTGTTGGAGCTGCGGCTAGGTTTGGGTACTCAACAACAGCTGTTGGAACGAATTAACAATATTATTATTGCTGCGGTTTCAAAATTCTGGGAACTCATGTACGCAACTGTTTCTACAAGCTATAAATTTAGTCATTGCATATAGCACATTGTCATAGAACTAAACATTCCATATTAGATTGAGATGTTTTGAAGTTATGGAATTCATTGTAAGAATTTCCCCTTGTATTTGCTGTTGAAAGTATATCATTTGCAAAATATATATGTATATAACTGCTTTCTTATTACATATTAAACGGAAACAAGTCAAACACATTGGCAGCAACACTTAAGAAGCAATTTGCAACCCCAAAACAAACTCAGAAAACTCAGACAGCAGATTGGATGCATACTGTTTGACAAAATTCGTAAGAGCTGAAAAGTAAAAAAAATATTGGAACATGGGGGTATCTTTATAGTGGTATTAGAGCAGTGTATCTTGCCATCCTGGTGGGTACAATACATATTGAACAGGCAGTGACATGACTAACTGGAATGTGCACCCATTAACTCATCATTATAATACATGGAGAAACAGGGCCTTACTAAATATAGGACAGTGAGAACAAACAAATCCAGAATGTCATATTGCAACAGAAATGGGTCAGCAAATTGCAGGATTATGACTTTTGACATAGTTTTTGTCGAAGGGAAGAAAAACATTGTTGCTGGCCTTATCTCGGAGACCTCACTTGTGCGCTTTGAGAGTGATAGCAAATAATTGGAGAGACTTGATTTCTGCAGAGTATGCAAAGGACAAGTGGGCTACGAGTATTATTGGTGGCACTATGCAGGATGAGAGGTTTTTCGTGGTAAATGACTTGATCATCTACAAGGACAAGATTTTATTGGTGCCAGGATCTGCTAATAAGCAAAAGATTTCTAGAGCTTTTCATGACTCACCTATGGCAGTTAATCAAGGATACTTCAAAACTTATAGATAGGTGAGAGGGCGCTTCACGTGGAAGGGGCTCAAAATAGATGTGTTTTCGTATGTGAGAGAGTGCCGAGTGTGCCAACAAAATAAACATGAGCACTCATTCCCAGGTGGTTTGTTGCAGCCCCTACCCATCCGGAGAGGAAGTGGGACAGTGTGTCGATGGATTTTATCACGGGCCTACCCAAGGTCCAAGGCAGGGATTGCATTTATGTGGTGGTGGACTGGCTGACTAAATTTGCGCACTTCTTTGCCATTGCGTCCACATATACAACAGCATAGGTAGCAGAGTTGTTCTTCAGGGAGGTATTCAGATTGTACGGGTTGCCGTGATACATTGACAGTGATAGGGACAGTAAGTTTATGAGCAATTTTTGGCAGGAGCTCTTTAGGTTATGTGGGATAGAGCTCACCCCTAGTACCAGCTATTACCCAAAGATAGACAGACAAACAAAGATTGTCAATAAGTGGGTAGAGGGATACCTCCACAATTACATTGCAGGGCAACAGAGGGCATGGGTGAAGTGGTTACATTTGGGAGAATACTGTTAGAATACTACTTACCACATGTCCATTTAGATGTCACTGTTCATGGCCCTATATGGATATGAGGCTCCGAGCTTCTTGGACTTATTGTTTGGCGACAACAAAGTACCTAAAGCCAAGGATCTATTACAGGAGAGTCAACACATTATGAGATCCTTGAAGGAAAACATCCAGAAAGCTCAAAAATAGTAGAAGCAATATGCAGATCATCGCAAAGTTGAGAGGTCATTTGAGGTTGGTGACATGGTTTATCTCATGCTGCATCCATATAGACAGTCTACTCTCAAGAAGAGTGGTGCAGAAAAGTTGAAGCCACGCTGTTATCAGGAGACTAGGAGAGGTGGCTTATGAGTTGTAGTTGCCAGCCGATAGCAGGGTACACAATGTATTTCATGTGTCTCATGTCAAGAAGGCGTTGGGTCACAATGTGATACCTTCAGCAAAGTAACCTCCTCTAGATGAAGAGGGGAAGCTTATTCTAGTTCCGGAGGCTATCACAGATACCAAAGAACGCGCCTTTCAAAAATGGACTATCAGAGAATATTTGGTGAAATGGAGGAACTTGCCGGCAGAGGATGCTACATGGGAGGGTGAGTTATCTTACAACATCCAGAGTTGAGATTGCTTGAGGACAAGCAATTTCAAGGGGGGCGGACTGTAATGTTACCTTTCTAGCTCATCTTCTTATGATGTGTTGGTAGCCCATTTCGTCTTGGTCCTGTGGGCTAACCAGGACTTGACAAGGATCAGAGAGGGATTTGGCCTAAGCAATTTTAGTTTCAAGACAATCGGAGTTGTTAGGTAGGGTTACCAGAAACTTACTATTTATAGTAAGTCAACAGAGGGCTCAATGGGTGGTATTTTAGAATTGGACTTAGAGTGCTTCGTAGAGCTCTTTCCAACGAGCTATCATACATGAGGTTCCGAGTTTGTTTGCTATTTTATTTTAATGTTTGAAGATTTAAATAGTTTATTTAATAAAGAGACAAATATATTAAAGTTCATTTTATTAAAGTCACTTTATTATTTAAAAATATCCTTTATTCTTCTAGTGGGAAATGATATTTTAATGGGCCAAGTGATTTATCCCACATTGGCAAGGTGAAAGGAAAAGCTAATGGAAAAGTGTTTAACAAGAGGAGATGACTCTCTTTTTCAGCATACTTGGATAATTGTTGAAATTGGCGAAATATTAGAGTTTTTCTCTCTAGGGCTTCGAGGACGAAATGCCTCTATGCTAGCATTCTTCTTGCTGTTGAAAGACAGTCGAAGGGATTTGATTTAAGTTTGAAGGAAAAAATATCTTGCTGCTACAGTGATGTGCTATAGTGACGCTGTTACAGTGCCGTGCTACAGTGTGTGGAGCTAAGCTGGTTGAACCCTCTATGAATCGCAACTGCTAATTGTCTGAGATATCTTTAAGCCTGTGTATGCCGTACATTCTGGGGTTTGCTACAGAAAAACCGTGCAAGAGTTGGAACTGTTAAAATAGATTCGTCCCAGCTTATAATCTGTCCAAGAGGTGCCGTTTCACGATTATCAACAGCTACAGGAGCAGCATTGGCTCTGCAGACAATTTGGGAGCCAAGTACAAGTCACCACAGTCTGCCATACTGCTGAACTAGGGCCAGAAGTACAGTGTCAATGTCTCAGTCTTTTTTGTTGGAGCTGCGGCTAGGTTTGGGTACTCAACAACAGCTGTTGGAACGAATTAACAAATATTATTATTGCTGCTGTTTCAAAATTCTGGGAACTCATGTATGTAACTGTTTCTACAAGCTATAAATTCAGTCATTGCATATAGCACATTGTCATAGAATTAAACATTGGATATAAGATTTAGATGTTTTTAAGTTATGGAATTCATTGTAAGAAATTACCCTTGTATTTGTTGTTGAAAGTATATCATTTGCAAAATATATATGTATATATCTGCTTTCTTATTACATATTAAATGGAAACAAGTCAAACACAGTGGCATCAACACTTAAGAAGCAATTTGCAACACCAAAACAAACTCAGAAAACTCAGACACCAGATTGCATGCAAATTGTTTGAGAAATTTCCTGAGAGTTGAAAAGTAAAAAAAGTTATTGGAACAAGGGGTTATCTTTACAGTTTTTAAGATTTTTCTGAACCCCGATGGTTCTACCTTTGGTTCACAGTTCTCTGTCTTTGAAAGATAGTGTTTTTGGAAGTTTTATGGTTTTTTTGTGCTTTTTTCAGATTTTATGCTTTTTTTTTTGAATTTTGGACAATATTGAAATTCAAATAACAATGCTTGGAAATAAACAAATTACAATGCAACTATTTCCTTAATAACCTTATTTCATTATACCTCTGTGAAATACTTATATCAACAAATACAATGCATATGAATTTTATTTGAAAACTAATGAAGAAAAACTTGTGACTGTTTGCATGCATCAAATTTACTTCCTAGTTGATAACGCTGCCCTTGGAACCTTTCACAGATTGACGCTGAAGCTTCGAATTTGTAAGGAAGGCACTCTTATTCCAAAAACGTGCGCATGAACTGTCTAACGCTGCCCAAAATTCAGAACGCAGTGTAATGTCCCCTTTTTAGGGTACATTATATTGTGCCAGTTTGTTAGCCCTTTTTCACTTAGGCTCGGTGGGCTAACCAAGGCGTGGTCGTGTTCCAGGGGATGAGCGGCCTAGGTGTTCCCAGTTCCAGGCCATCCAGTGCAGTTTATGCAGGTTTCCGGAGTACTTACTATTTATAGTAGGTCAACAGGGGGTTCAGGATTCACGAATTTTCAGTAGGTGGACTTGGAGCGCCTCGTCGAGAGCTTTCCGACGAGCTATCACACGACGGCATCCGAGCTCGTTTGGGCTCCCGTTTTAATGCCGGATGCTTTCCTCACTTATTTATTATTTTACTTTATAACTCAACGGTCATTTATTTAAAGTGACTTAAAGTGAG
>MU227304.1:951143-984801 GCA_018584345.1 Thuja plicata
CGGGCAGGTGTTTCAGGATTCTCTCCTCCTCCCTTCACTGTTTCTGAAATGGCCAAGTTGGCGATTCCTTCTATGGTATTTTGGATCAAGCTTTCCTCAAGTTGTCTTTCGCTTAGAGATTGGTTCCACAACTCTCGCAAGCGGCGATGTCTTGTTTCCTGTTGTTGTTGGCCAAGAATCCGCACTCCGGCTTCTTCTTCAGTTTCTTCTTCGGGTCTGCGTTTAGGATATTTGTTTGGAAGCAGGGGCATGAATTTATCAAGTGGACCAAATGTCTAGCCAGGAGTCGAGGAACTCCGCAAGGTAGATCCTACACACTGGTGGTATCGAAATCAGTCCGTACCGTGGTAATATGGAACCGCTCTCTGGGTTTCCCTTTCCACGTACTGCACTATCCAGGCTACCCCTCACGTGTCTTGATCTTTCCTTGGTATTCCCTCCTCTGTACTATGACCTCCAGGTTTGAACTTAGGCAGCGGCGCGAAAATGTAGAATGGTTAACAATGCAGAATATACAGAACAATACAGCAAGCATTCAGAGATACCATCAATACAATTACCAATAAATAACTAATTACCAATACCAATGAGAGGCACAAAGTACCATACAGGAATAGCAGATTGGCGAGGAAATGTTTATTCTTCTTTCTATTACCAAAAACCAACAACTCCATACAATAAACCAATTCATATATATAATAGTCGGTTGGTTTTGGAAACCAATGGACGCACCTCCTCGCTCCTAACTACCCTCCCGACAAACATAATTAAGTCTTAATACAAAATGACTTTATTTCATACTACAACATCATCAACAAATGCATAGTTCACTCCTATGATACAACAAATCAGTGATAAAACATGCACAATCACAAGTTACAACAAAGAGAACAACACAATCATTATGACAAGAAGGGATAACTTAGGGTTAAAATCATGCTACAATATATCAGAGCAATGCAATGTTCTCAAAAGCATGAAATGATAAAGACATCAAATGCTACAGGAAAAAGCATGAGCACTTTCCGAGTTCTGGAATACAATCCTATGCATAAGAGACAGGTGAAAGAACAGTCTTTTTAGTAATATTGAGTTAAGACATGTTGAGATAAGGCAGCAATGAAGAAGGTTTCAAGGCAATGACAAAGATATAATGATTTATAGTTCAAAAAAAAAGAGGATGTTATACTGATCAAAATATTTTGCTAGAAGTTATGACACATAATCTTGTTTTTAATGTGGATTATTCATTGAAGACAGTCAAAGAAAGATTAAAACAATGTTTTGCCTTGTTTTGACAAACATTGATGAAATTTGCAGATGCTAAGAACAACATATACAAGGAGCAAATGAGCAGTAATGATATATTTCAGCTCTTTTGAATCAGGATGTTATACATAGCAATGGAAAAGTAAACAATGGTGTACAAATTGATGTCAGTGATGCTAAAAGTGCAGATTCAATAATAAGGTAATGAGCATTACAGATAGAGTGAGTTTCATTTTTTAACAAGAAGTATAACAGAGTGGCTAGTATTGAAGGTTTAAAACATGTCACAAAGAGAGGAATGTATCACTGTCATACTACATGATTATTACAATAATGGTTGTCATAAAATTCACTTTAATAATGGAAACATGTATAAGGATATCGTGTTGTCAAGGCTCTCCAGGTATCTTCAAGATGGTTAGTTCTTCTAGATAGCCAACACAAGCTTGGACATCCATGTGCTATGAATAACAACATACATAAGGATTCATGACAATCATATAGTTCTCACTAGAGTTTGACTCTGAGAAGGAAAAGAATAGTGAATATCGAAACAATGGCAATATTAGTTTGCACATCAGTAGAAGCTAGCAATGTCTATCATGAATTTGCAATTATGACGAAGGAAAAACAGAGATACATGAAGCCACAATGTATGTTGTTCATATGAGTACTGAGATCATATGTTGCTGTTACAAACATAGCAATGGAGTAATCATATACTGGAAAGGATAAAACAACGAGAACATATGTCAGAGTAGTTATGCTCAAAGCGGTGAGTTATAGTCAATGAAATAGCAGCCAGTACAAAGTTCTTTTCCAAAGTGTTAAAATATATTGCTAGCTGTGGGGTCCTCGTAGCTATATTGATGATTGGAGCCAAATCTTAGAATCCTAGGATAACTTGCAAGTGCAACTATAGTTATGATTATCAAAGCTGCTGTCATCTGTTTATTAGCATGTTGTAGAGCAAGAAAATCAGAGCAATACAGTAACAGAAGGCCTGTACAAAAGGAAAGCCATGTAAATGTCTAAAGGTGCAATAAACACTAATGAATGTAAAGCAATGATATGGTGGTTTCATAAGATCAACATAATTTTCAATTGCAATCCAAGCACAGAATTATGGAGGGCACCTCTATATCAAAGCAGGCCTGCAAGAGATATTACTGTCACAGATGGAAATCACAGTTTGATCCAATATACAGGACAAAGTCATGATCAAGCATGGTCAGGTCATATGAGGAAAGCAATGATGCTCACTGTTACAGGCAGAGAAGACAAAAATAGTGACTGCTGCTACCAACAAGAGATACCAATGCAGGAATAGCGATTGTTGAAACATACAGCTTGCAATAACAAGCAATGGAAGCTGCAACATGCAAGGATGACAACCTCAAGAAATATTACAGAGTACACAAGGATATGCTGCAAAGAGCAGTAGAGAAGTGCACCAAATTTGAAAGTTGTAAACACATAGAGAGACAAAAGAAACCCTGATGCCGGAAGCAAGCCAGCTGTCATGATAGTTACAGCTGTAATCACTAAATAGAGAAGGGACATTCATAGCCAAAATGAAGGCATACAATCTAGATAACAGTGGCACAAGGGTTTGAAGTCACAATTAAATGAGATGTCACTATTTTATAGGCAGACCTTCATTCAGGAATACTACCTATCCATTGAGAACAATGCCATGCGGAACGTGGACAACAAAGATAGCACAACTAAAGAACAAAGCTAAGTGACTGGGGCTTTCGAAATTGACTGTTATGTGATATATAATCAAAGCTTATACAGTTAACAGATAGAGAGGATTGTCTTGGGATCAACACCAGTCACATGAAGGGGAGTATTCAAGACAGTAGTGGTATGTCACTATTTTAATAGAGGGGCATGGTGTATAAATATGTGTACAGCAAAATAGTGTATGAAACCTTTTTTCCCAAATGAGAAGCCGCAGCCGTGCAATACAGATATACATATTTAATGTGAAACAACACCTGGTATATCATAATGATCAAATTATAAGAGCAGAGGTCTATATTGAAGAATCAAATGATGCAATAGAAATCACTCCACGCTAATACAAGATATATACAAAGGTCTACGATGGGGAAAATAACGAAGAAGAATGCAGAGTTCAAGAGATAATCCACTAAGGGAAAAGGAGCAGTTCATGAAGTCAACAGTCCGCAACGTAGGTTTGACAACGTAGGTTTGATGAGTAGAGATATACATCGATTATAAAGATTTCAGATGCTAAGGCTCAAAAAATGATCACAACAAATCTTCTATTAGTCACAAGAGACATCTACTTTAAAAAATTTACACTTATTGTCATGAGCTGAAGTTTCACTTTAAAAGCATCTATTCACTATCTGTGAAGGAGATCAAAGCTATGAACAATAGTATATACCAAACTTAGAAGCCACATGCTGGAATGGGTATGAATCCAGAAAGGGTGTATTCACAAAGTTCAAGATGGAGCCCTATTCGTGCATAGAATATGGATATAGACTCCCTCAACACCATTAAAAGTGGTAATGATAAATTGTATTCACAGCTATAGGTACACCGAGATTGCAGAGGGAGTTATCTTTTTATTTATTTCTCAAAGAGCTCGAAGAAAGAGGCAGATGTTTATCAAGGTTTTCAAATGGTTAAATGTCTGTTATATACAAGAGAAATCAAGAACTTGCGTGAAGACTTATCGGTTTGTGCAAGGAAATTTTACGAGAAGTCTTCACCAGATATCCAGAATTCTCCGACTATTCTCCAAACCCTAAGCACGGCGGCAGTCACAGAACCGATGGAGCAAAGATGCAAATGAAATTGGTTGATGTTTTGGGATTGGGGCTTTGAGCCCTAAATCCATCATTTTTTTTAATAGGGCTTTTGGTCTTGTTATTTACAAAAATTGATCTCTAAATTAATATGACACGGGGTGTAGGGAGTTTGTTTTTTATTCCCTTATGCATGAGAGTGATATTAATTTTATATTAATAAATGGTGAGTAATATGTTCATTATTTAATATTTATTAATATAGAATTATATTATTATTTAAATTCTATCTTCTTGTTCTAATTTTGTAATGTAATTTAATATTTATTATATGATGTAATTATAAATCATATAATAAGTATTAAATCAAAATACAAACTTATGGTATTTATGAGTCAACAATGGTGTATCTAAGAAACATGTGCTGATTTATGAGTCAAGGAGGTTTGACTGAGGAGTTATGAGTTTAGAGAGCATCTAGGATGGTTGTTTTTAGTTTGGAAACAGGGGGAGAAGTTTTAGGAGTTGTTTGACCAAATCTAGGGGACTTGGAGAGTTTTGGGGGACCTTAATGGTAAAAGGGTTAGGTGGCTTGACTTTTTCATCTTTCCCATGTGCTTTTCGAGACCTTTGAGGACCTTAAAAATAGCTTTTCTTGTTGAATCCGACCCCAAGGATTCAGGTGCTATTTTCATGGAGATGTTTCATGTTGAGACATAAATACTTGTACTTGGCTCATTTTTAGTTAGTTTTGATTATGCAGAGAAGATCGGTGTGACAGTTTTATGTCCTTGAGGTTTTTTTTTTGTGCATGTGTCTGTAACTCATTTTGGAAACATAATATAAAGTGACTGAATGTTTTGGAGCAAAACATTATCTGAGTTCTTTGAGTCTTCCTTTCTGTCTACATATTTGAGTACACTATAGGTGATTGATAAAGGTAATTTTGTGAATTTTGTCATTCCATATTGTCTGTCTCATCTAAGTACCTATTTGCAGGAGTGTATGTTTGTTTGCAGGTTGTAGTTTGTGTCTATGTCTTGAAATTGTTAAGTGAGAAATCTCTTCTCCCTAATAGTTTCATTCAAAACCTTACTATGAAATATTTATGTAAGTCTATACAAAAAATTTGTACTTTCCCTCAAGTCAGATAATATTAAACCAAAACTTAGTCACTTGTGGTTGTGATTCATAACAATTTGGTGCATCACCTAGTAAGATAGAAAGTCTGCATTTTACGTTATTTCCAGTTTTTCTCTATCCCTTTTCCTTCTGAGTCTTAGTTTAGTTTTGAGCTAAATAGGTGATTATCCAATAGGAACCGGCCTAGAATCCGGAGGTTTCATTTCAAGTCTTGCATATCCCACATGCAGAAGTGAATCCCATGTTATGCTAGATTATTAAACTTTAGAGTTTAATAGGGTGAAAATTTGATGCATAACAGACATATTGATGGTAAATACCTAACATTGACAGAAGAATTATAATATCTTTTATATGATTTATTATTCATTAATAAAGTTAGTTTATAAAGTTAAATATAAATATTGAACTTTATTAATGTTGGTCTATAGTTAAGTGGGAAATATTTAAAGTTCCTTTATTTAATAATACATTGAAGACATAGAATGTTTGGGGACTCAAGTGGAAGGGAACTTATTTCAAATGGCATGAAAAAAATTAAAGAAAAAACAATTGCGATAAAACAGGGGGAAAAAGAAATCATGAGAAAATAGGGGGAAAAAGAGTGATTTTGTTTATCCCACATTGGCAAGGTGAGTGAATGAACTCTTATGAGAGTGTCATAAAAGAGATTGAAGAGCTCTCTTTCAGCATACTGGAATGAATACAAATTTTGTGAGATATTGGAGAATACTTCAAGGGTTTGTGAGGATAAAATCCCTCGCGAATAACAATCTCTTTGCTATTGGATGACATGTTCAGGGAATTCGGAAAGTGTTGTAACCAGGTATTGAATCATTCACCAAGGGTTTATTTGGTGGTAGATAACTTCGATTTTCACATCAGTTTGTGAGTGTTCTATTATCCTAAGGATGCGACTCTTCATTTGTGAAGAGATATTCTTATTCTTATTCTCATATCCATATTTGGATTGCTCAAGTTTGAGCAGCAGCCATCTTAGGCTTGGTTGCATATATGCAGTGATATTAATCAGGAACAGAGCCAAGGGAAAATTGCCATTATAACCAGTTACATCACACAACGGATAACATTAAAGTGGGACGTTTTACCAGACCAAACAGCAGTATCCTTGCATACTTACAAGGCACTATCAGAAACAACAATCATTTATCTCATTGCCATTTCATAAGATTATATGTAATAAGCAATCAGAAGGAGATCATTTGAATATTCATACAGCTATATCTGAAACAGCAATGTCCTTATATTGTCTGAGAGTTTGCAAGATAAACACCATAACGTCAAGTCGATAAGGTTTATATACTGCAGATCGATATAGTCCTTTGATCTTGCATAATACAAGATTCATAGAGATAGAATAACTCAAATCCATCTTGTACATCAGATTATAGTACATTCAATATGTATCACCATCATTATACAAGTAATTGTCAACAATCGAATCCTTGCATAGTAATAAGATATTTGACTTTGCATTTCTCACTATCCGTATTCATTGTAAGGGTTTTGAACAGAAAGAAGTCTCTTGCAATTGAAATCTAAGAAAGTATTCCCAAAACCTAAGAGATTAATTAAGAGGACATTACATCTCTGTGAACTGAAGTCAATTGTAGAAAACTAGTGCCGTCATTAAATTCTGGAAGTGCAAATTGTTAATGAGCAGGGCTAGTTATGATATGAGCAATATTCAAATTTGAAAAAATCAGCTAACAGTCATTAGTCTGAATTATATTTCTGTGTGTTCTCTGATTTTCTTGGTTCTAATTAATGAAGCTATTTATCAGTATAGTTTGAAAAACTGTTTTGAAAAATAAGTTGATTTCAGCTTTTTTATGGTTGCAGGAGCTGGTTATAAAAGTTTTAGATGCTTTCTATAGTGATAGACACTATGCAAGGTTCTACGTATTGGAAACCATTGCAAGAGTACCTTACTTTGGTAATGTTCATGTGTTGAATTTTTGTTGCATTTAATTTTTTGTAGCAGAGATTTTCTTTTTGATAATTTCATTAAGAAGATACTACTCTGTTTTGCCTTCCTCCAATTCAGACAGTGACTAGTTATTTCTTGTCAAATGCCATATGGGGCTATGTTATGATCCAAGTCTTTGATATGCCATCTTTTCAAATTTGCTAGTTTAATTGGTTTTCTTGTGCCTTTTTAAATTCCTTATGAGAAGTTGAATCAATTATTTGTCAGCATTTGTATCTGTGTTGCACATGTATGAAAGTTTTGGTTGGTGGAGAAGGGCCGACTATTTAAAAATCCATTTTGCGGAGAGTTGGAATGAGCTGCACCATTTGCTTATTATGGAGGTAAGAACATTATGTTTTGATGCTTTCAATTCATTTAGACGTCTCAATTGGGCGACCAATATCTCTCTCTCTCTCTCTATATATATATATATATATATCCCTTAGATTGGAATGTTACAATGATCTTCGATTTGTTTTCCTATTCAAATTTCTCATTCTCATGATAATCTGGACAGTTCTCTTGAGAGAGAGTTGCTTTTATTTCGACTTAAAACTCCATAAGAAGAATTAATATTATGTAAAAGCTTATATGTTGTAATGTTTTCTGGATTTTAGCCATTAATGAATCAGAACTAAGTCTCAACAAATTACCCTGCTCTTCTTCATTTACTTGTATACCCTCAAAATATAAGAAGGATAGAAAAAATAGGTGACATTGATAACTAAGAAGTGCCATAGAACAAAAGAATATGTGGTAAAAGCATTTTTATTATTGCAAAGGAGTATCCTTAATTGTTGTCACCTGAATTTGCACCCTTGTTGAACCTACTTCAATATTTTAGAGACACAATGGGAATGATCTCTCAAGTGTGGGACCTTGCTAAACTCAAGATCTGAGCTCCAGAGAAGTCTGTTCCTTTCTAAGCATGGTGTTGAGTCAAAGAACAATTGTTGCCTCAAATTGCACCTTTGTAAAACCTAGTTCAATATTTCAAAGACACAATGGGAATGCTTCCTTGACCAGGTTGATTATTTAAATTTCTGTAATGTATACATCATAGGACTATGTCGGTTGCCTCTATTAAGTTACTGTACCAATCATTGTATGTTCTCACCATGCTTACATCAATATCTTGATGATAAAAAATTCTGAGGATTTTGCAATTAATTTCAAGACTTGCAAAATATTAAAAAATTAAGAGATTACAAGATATATTACAATTTAGTGTAAAAAAATGGGTACTATGGGCACTATAATGATTAATTTATTTTCTTGGCCTTATGAATCCAAATTCAATACTATTGTTTGTTTCCCACCCACATTTATGCCAAAAATTTACAATCATTGCATTTCGATTTTCTTGTATATGTTATGAATATCAACTATGGTTGTTTCTTTTAGAGGAGTAATTCATATATATTGCAAGTTCTTATTCAATCACTACAATCCATCTTGATAATGATGATGACCATGTATTTGTTTTAATTTTACTTTCAGGCTTTGGGAGGAAATGAGAGGTGGTTTGACCGGTTTTTGGCTCAACATATTGCTGTGTTCTACTACTTTATGGCAGCCTTTATGTATGCATTGAGTCCAAGGATGGCATGTATGTAACTTGAAGAACCTTAACACTGTTTCATTTCTCTCTTTTATTTGACTCAATGCATATTTTCTTGTTCTATTTTTATCATTATTGTTTTTGGCAGTTCATTTTGCTTCAGTGCTAGCTATTTATAGGCAGATGGTAAACTGCAAAGATAAATAAACATTGTATTAACTTTAAATTACGAAAGATGTTTTTGAAAATATAAGGATGATAGAGAATAGTGGTCTTTTTCAAAGGGGTTGAGCCTAGTTGGTTGAATCAAAGGGTTCTCATTGTGGAGGCCTTGGTTCAAATTCCAATAGTGACATTAAGTTGGGTCTATTCATTCCTAGTTGAATAAGGTTGTTTCTATCGAATAAAGTCAATTGGTATAGGATCGGTCTTTGGATTGGTGGGTATGGAAAGTAATGAAGGATTTGGACTTGTCTTTGGAATGGAATGGAATGGATCAGATGGAGAAGAGGTATGGCAGGTTTGGAGGTATGCTGTGGATTTGGGATTATTTGGATTCTCCATGTTATAGCATGATCCCCGCCTCCTCTATATTGGCACCTAACAGCATGGAAGGTTTTAGGACTTGTTGGGAAATCGACCCCTCTTTGTATTTTTCCAAACAATGCTTTGATCCCTGCTAGGCACCTTGCAAAATGACAGGTATGGAGAAGCTTCTTGGATTAGTGGGTGGGTGACTATCCAAAGGATAGTCTAATCCTTGCTTGCATGAGAAGTCCACCTCCCTTCACTTATACTTTAGTGTTTCCTCTCAAAACATAGGCGGGATTTAGTTATCTTTGTGGAATGAGTGGCCTTGAGAGTGTCCAAAGGACTAATGATTCCCTGCCATGTCCATTTCCCCGCCATGTCCATTTATTTCTTATCCTAGGCAGCTATTTGGGATTTTCTTGGATTTTCAGGTGAAATGTTATCCAAAAGATAGGAAAATCCTTGCCATGAGCTTAGTTCTGCCGTTCCTTATCCAAATTTCATTCCTTTTAAAATATAAATGGTGGTTCTTTGTGATTATCCATAAGATAGTGATATTCACATTACAATCAGAATTCCAACTTTCTTATCGTTAGCCACATTTCTCCTTAATTTTACTCAATTCCTCCATGACTTAATCACAGAGTTGCATGGACACGGATATGGTATCAAATATAGATACGACCATTTTTTAACATCCCCAATATGGATATGGTTGGATACGAATATGGTTGGATACGACATTAACTAAATACACATACACATGTTTAACACAATTTTCTAAGTTATTAGAGGATATTTTCATTACTTCAAAAGCATTATAGACACATAAATGCTTTATAAATAATTATAAGTTAATTTAACACTTTACAATATGCAACAATAGTAATAAAAAAGTATGATATGCACTCTTCTTTGCTATTGGAATGCAAATAATTAAAAATTACTTGCAGGAGGATTGATGCCCCCAGGCAGCCTCATCGTCTGAACAATAATGGCAGCTCGTGTTGAGAAGGAAAGCTAAGCGATATAGAAATACAAAGGCAATCAAGCTTTCTGTTGCAGATTTGGCTTCTGGTGCCAACAAAATAGCTTTAGGTCAAAGAAGGAAACATGACAACAGGATATGGTAGGCCCCCCCATATAACCAATACTCCTGGTTATGTCACTGGGGTTAAGTGCATCCCTCTTGAACGCCAAGATTGGACAAAGAAATCTGATCAATATACCTATCAAAAGTTTCAGCACCAAGAGAAATCTAAAAAGGTTCTGCTAGGGCAAGATGGAAGGAGCCACAAGCATCACTATTATTTCCACAATTTTAGCACTAACACGAATCAAATTCCACCATATCTCAAATCCCAGGCAAAAACAGGTGGCAACATCCTTCTAAGCCTTCAAATACAAAATCCTAAAGCTAGTCGAGGAGAAATACGAATAATTGAAGGTTTTGGCATTATGGAGTGCCCAAACCATCCAAAGCAAAATTCGATGAATTGGTGGATGGAACAATTCCCCCACTAGGGAAGTGTTCTTCCTCTTGATGGTAATATTTTCATGATTGAATGCATTAATGAAGATGTTAGGAATAAAATTCTGTTTGGAAATCCTTTAATATACAAAGGGTATGGCTTTCATTGCATCAAATGGATTCCAAATTTCAATCCTAGAACATATAGAACCCCCATACTTCCAAAATGGATTAGTCTAGGGTTTCTTCCTGTGGAATACATGCATATCGAATCATTAGAAGTTATTGGGAACTCAATGGGTTCATTTCTTGGATTTGAAGAGCCTCATTATAATATAGGGGAAGTTAAAATTTTAATAGATATTAATTCAAAAAACAAAACCCTAGATCCACTAGAGGTAATAACAGAGATAGATAGATTGAACATAGATCCAAAATTTTATCATGGATCGATTACTGAATCTAGAGTTGTCCCAAAATGGCAAAAACTATAAAACGGAATCAGTTGGTATAAGGAAAGAAACTATAGCAAACCATACAATGTGCTTAACCCCAAGCTCAAATTGTGATGCAAATGTTACCATTAAATTAAATGAGGAATTGGGCGGCTTCGAAGTTAATTATCAGGAACCTAAGGAGAATAATTTTTTTGGAACAGAATTGAACCGGGTTGGCTTAGAACTAAAAGCAGATAGGAGTAAGGAAACGTAATGTCCCTTTTTCTATATTTTAGACACTACTTGTAATTTCACAATTCAAGGAACATATAACAAGTTGCTGATAAACAATTTCTTATTATACGATGCTTAATTCCAAATGCATATGTTGTTACAACTGATAATGACAAATAATTGTATGAAGCTTAATTCCAAATGCATACGCTGCTCTACAATGATAAAGATTGCATAACAATATATGATGGCTGTGTCTGATATGCAGATAAATATATGCTCAAATAACCTGTAATGTTGTCTTTGATATACAATGGATCACATGCGAATATGCAAGTCGACTGGTACAATAACAATGTGCGTTGTATGTTGTACAGGCTGTATCTGGTATGTCTATATTGATATGCTCTGAACAATGAAAGCCGTCACTGATATAATCTATGTAAAAATGCTTCAGTATGACGTCGTCTCTGACTATTCCTTATAGCAAGTGTACTGATGATTGCCAAGGCAATACAATGCTCTAAACAGAGTGATCCACGAAGGGATATGATTTCTATTATATTCTCCAATCCAATAATCCCTTCTCCAAATGATATGATCTCAATAAATATTTGCACGATACATGGAAGAGGCACGTATGGAATAGTTGCCTCTTATCACCATAATAATTATAATGATTATTACGGTAATCACTTATCATAGATTACCTTAATAATCACGCTTTTAGTTATGCAATGTAAGATAATTGCAAACATAGTGCGATCTTTATGAAGCATATGCTAAGTGCAGATGCAATGCAATTATAATAATATGATATTATGAGGCAATGCGATTATGATGTAATTCTAGCATGATGCAGTTCTTTGCAGGGCTAATGCTATGAATGAGATGACGTGATTGTGTTATGCAATTACATCGATCTGGATGTATCTATGTATGACACGATTATACTATTGCTGTATTTGTATGTATCATAGTGATGGCTGCGATGCATATGCATATGGCGGTATGTATGATGGTGTCATGGATGGAGGCATGCAGGATGATGGCATTTACATATGCAGATTTACTACTAAATGCATTACATATTATGATGGTGATTACAAGATGATGGTTGCTACAACCGATCATCAAGCCATTGGTCCATAATATAGCCAATGTGCTATGGTGGTGTTTACAAGCGATCATCCATGGTCACTTGTAGATAACATCATAACCATGTTGTCTACATGGTGGATGGATGTCTTGGTGATTGCCAGGCTCCATATATCATCATAAGTTTATTTCTTTACAAAAAATGCAGATTATGTACAAAAGACAAGGTTTGTTCATTCCTTGCCAAACTTATTTATTTAATAATGTTGGGATATTTCAGGAAATAAGGGCGAACAACGATATTTTGGAAAAATTATTGGAAGAATCTGAAAATTTTCAGGAGGAAGGGAGCAATTGGCTTTGCTTGATAATTATCAGGAGATAAGAGAACATGACATTAACCTTGAACAAGGGAAGGATAGAAATGATGAACCTATTCAAATGGAAGACAATCCCTTGGAAATTGA
Source organism: Thuja plicata (assembly GCA_018584345.1). Taxonomy (NCBI): domain Eukaryota; kingdom Viridiplantae; phylum Streptophyta; class Pinopsida; order Cupressales; family Cupressaceae; genus Thuja; species Thuja plicata. The sequence goes on from MU227304.1 coordinate 964,134, forward strand.
AATGGAGGATCAAGACAATAATGAAGTGCTAGATATGCCTATAGAGTCAAAGGCAACTTATGATATTATGGATCTAACAACAGAGCAAGAGCAATTAGATGAAGAAGAAAATCATAATGAGAAACAACAAATTATGAAACAAATTATGGAATTAATGGAGGAAGACATAAAGGAAACAAAGTTAGATAATAACAGAAAAGAAAGTGAATTGGCTATGGAGACAAAAATGACAAAAGATTTATTAGGCATATGTCAGAGCTGTCCATGCAAAATCAAGCTAGATTGTGCCAAATCCTCCAAGAAGAGAGGCAAGAAATCCCTTTCAGAACTTAGAATAAAAGATAGTAGAGCTACAGACCAGACCAAGATAACCTCTCTTTTTAATGCAGGGAAGGGGAAGTTCCTTCTGTAATGTCCCTACAACAACCCTAACCATGCGAAACCCCTGGCAACACTGCCTCACTCCAACAACCCTTCACATACGGTCAAATAAGTAGTCGTACGACCACAACCTCAGTGTACGGATTTCTGTCTCTTGTAAGTAGAACACCCGGGCATATGGTCTATGGCGGTAACCCGGGCGTACGGTCTTTGGACCTCACTGTACGGTAGCAAGTCAAGGCGTACGGTCTTTGTATTTGACCGTACAGTAACTCCAATGCATGTGATGTTTGCACCGTGTGCTTACTGTATGGTATGTACGGTTCGAACCGTACGATCAACAACTCGCGCATGTCTGGAACTGTTAATATGGTCTTCGGAGGTCGATGCCTACTTACGATGTCACAATTATTATCGCTAGAGTATAACACAGTTTAACACCACAAAGACACAGTCGAATAGATAAATAATAGTGTATTTCAAATTATGATAGATTTAGACAATTGGCGGAATAGGCTGAGTAGTTACTCCCACCGAAACTACAAATATAGAATAGGGAGGATCTTTCACCTCCAAAATTGCAACAGTGCTGAACTTCAACTGGAATTCGCAAATACAAAGGAAACATCAAATTCACCATGCCTACAACTACGCCAAACACAACCTTATTAATGGGCTCCGGGAAGTCTCCCGAAGGGTTACAAACGGGCCGACACAACCAAAACATTAATAACTAACTAATTAATAAAAGGGCCCGAAAGATATTATTAAGTTTCGGGGCCATACAAACAATTAATTTTAATTGAACTATTTAATTATATCAGGGACATTACAGTCCTCCTAGCCCAAGAACTGCTTTCCCTTAAGCAATTACAGACTTGGATGCTCCAAGATCTGTTCGCTTTCCCACGTGGCATCTTCAATTGGCAGGTTCTTCCAACAAACTAGGTACTCCTTGATGGTGCGTGACCTCTACTTTTTATCTCTAACGTCGATGATCTCTGCGAGCTCCATAATAAGTCTTCCTACCTCGTCAATGGGTGGGAGCTACTCAGAATCCGTGACATGCTGACCGACTGCCCTTTTAAGGCACGAAACATGAAAAACATTGTGAATGCAACTTCCTTTGGGATTTTCCAACTCGTAGACAACTTCACCTACCCTTCGAACCACTTTGTAGGGTCCATAGAAGCGTGGCTTCAACTTGTCGGCACTACTTTTCTTCAAGGAAGATTGTCTGTATGGCTGTAATTGGAGGTAAACCAAATCTCCTACCTCACAAATCCTCTCTACCCTGTGTCGATTGACATACATTTGCTACTGATTTTGAGCCCTTTGGAGGTTGTCCTTGAAAGACCTCAGGATATCCAAACTTTCCTGCAGCCAGTCCTTGGTCCTCGGTGCACGACTGTCGCCTAGTGCTAGATCCACAAATGAGGAAGGCTCATAACCATAAAGTGCCTTGGAGGGTGACTTACTTATTGACATGTGATAGGTAGTGTTGTAACAGTGCTCTCCCAAATGCAACCAACAAACCTATGCCTTCTGTTGTGTTGAAATGTAGTTCCTGAGGTAGCCCTCCAACCATTTGTTCACAATCTCCGTCTGACCATTTCTCTACGGGTGGCAGCTCGTGCTTAGTGACAATTCCATTCTTACCAAGTGAAATACTTCCATCCAAAAAGTGCTGAGGAAACGACTATACCTGTCACTGGCTATGTTCCGCGAAAGGCCATGCAAATAGAACACCTGCCAGAAAAATAACTCGGCCACCTGAGCTGCCTGAAATCCTGTGGGAATGGAAAAGAAATAGGCATATTTGGTCGAACAGTCCACCACGACATAAATGCAATCCTTTCCTTGCACTCTCAGAAGTCCCGTGATGAAATCCATCAAAATGCTCTCCCATTTCTGATTAGGTTTTGGCAGTGGCTGTTGTAATCCTGCATGCAAGGTATGCTTGGATTTACTTTGTTGGCAAGTGGAACATTCCCGCACGTATTGTAGTACATCATCCTTAAGGCCCTTCCAAGGGAATCTTTCCCGAATTTGCCTGTATGTCTTGAGGTACCTAGGGTGTCCTGCAAAAGGCGAGTCAGGAACTTCCCTCAAAATCTTCTCCTTGATCTTTGATTCAGGTACCAAATAGATTCGATCCTTGTAGTAAATAACATCAGTAACCACCTTGTATCTGTCATCATGTATTTGGCCATCCATCAATTGGCACGCAAATGAATTCTTGGCGCACTCAACTAGCAAATGTGCCTTCCAATCTGCCGAGATCTGTGATAGTGAACATATGGCAGGTCTTCTTGACAGAGCATCGACCACCACATTATTCTTCCCCTTCACGTACTCAATGTCAAAATCATATGCTTGGATTTTGCTCACCCACTTTTGTTGACGCTCGTTCAGGTCTTTCTGCTCCAGAAAATATCTAAGACTGTTGTGGTTTGTCCGCACAACAAATTTTTTCCAATGAGGTACTGCCAAAACTTGGCCAGTGTGTGCATAATAGAGAGTATCTCTTTGTCATAGATGGAGTGCAGTCATTCAACTCCTGAGAGTTTCCGACTCTCAAACTTGATGGGTTGACGGTCTTGCATTAACACCGCTCGAATGCCTTCACTAGACACATCACACTCCATGACGAAGGGACGAGTGAAGTTTGGTAGTGCCAGTACCGGACATGTACTCATGACATCCTTCAATTTGTCAAAGGTCTGTTGTGCCTGCTCATCTCAATGGAAAGCTCCCTTCTTCGTCAGATCTATCAGTTGTGCTCCAAGTTGTGAAAATCCTTTTACAAATCTTCTATAATATCTGCACAGTCCAAAGATTCCACGCAGCTCCGAGAGTATCCTAGGTGGGGGCCATTCAAGAATTGCTTGAATCTTCTCCCCGTGCACCTGAACCCCTCGGGCACTGATGACGTGACCCAAGTACATGATCTCGGTCATCCCAAACTCACATTTGGACCTCTTTGCAAACAATGAATGTGACTCCATGATTCCTAATACTTTGTCCAAATGTCTTAGATAGTCCTCCCACATCTTGCTGTAAATGAGTATGTTGTCGAAGAACACTAGCAAAAACTTGGGCAGCCGCTTGTTGAAGATGTAGTTCATGTAGGACTGGAAGGTTGTTGGAGCATTGGTCAACCCAAACGACATGACCAAGAACTCGTAGTGCTTGTAGTGGCAGTGAAAGGCTGTCTTCTTAACATCTTGCTCCCTCGTGCGGATTTGGTGGTAGCCGGAGCGAAGGTGAATTTTGGAGAAGTAGACTGCTCCTTGTAGTTAATCCAACAACTCATCGATCCTGGGAATGGGGTATCTATATCGTCTTTGTGATGTCCCTCGAGTAACGCAATTTCTAACTTTGTACGAATAAAATGTACAAGTGAATATGTAAATTATGATAAATATTACCTTAGTAAATGGTTAAAGAATTGGAAATAACAATATGTTATTAATAATTAATCATCATTATAAATATAACACTATATAATATATGTTGGGAAATAGGTAAAATATGATTATCATAAATTATAATATATGTTACTAGCAATGAGAAATGAATAAAATATAATTATCATATTTAATTAAATATAGTAAATAGTAATTAATACTATATATCATATTTAATAAAATAATATTTAATTAAATAATAATAAATGATAATTTATAATATATATTGTAATATATATTACAATAAATAAGATTGTTATAAGTGCAAGTTAATAATCAAGGGGGTTGCCCTTTAGTGGTGCGACTGGGCCGCAACCTTGCGGCTGCGACCAGTCACATCCCTAAGGGTGCGACCGAGTGTGGAGGGGACGTGACTCCCCCTCCCACTCCCGTAGATATATGGCGTCGACAGCAGGGTATAAGGGGGGGGGGAATAAAAAAAGATAGAAAGGGAGAAAGACAGGAGGACAAAACGAAACAAAAGAAAAACAACAGATTAATATTTAAAACAGCGACAGTGGGCACAACAACAGCAGTCGACAAGAGTTCGACTATTTTGGTAATATATAACTTTCATGAATAATTAATAATATAATCCAAAAATGGAATAATTTGATGTGCTCTAAATAATGGTTCCGGATACCATATAGAATGAATGTTAAATTCATTACAGATGGGATCCCGGAAATAATGTTATTGGATACCATAGAGAATGAATATTGTATTCATTAGAAATGGGATTTTGATATCTGTAGGGGGGCTAGAGGAGATTGTCATGGTTTCCCTAGTCTCAGGGTATGTGCCCAAAAGGCAGATTTGGATACTATATAAAATGAATTCTATGTTCATTAGAGATGGATTCCTATCTGAAAAGGGGGGCTAGAGGAGATTGTAACGGTTTCCCTAGTCTTAGGGTATAGGCCCAAAAAGGTAGGTTTGGTTACTAGATAAAATGAATTTTATATTCATTAGAGATGGATTCCTGTCTGAAGGAGGTTAGAGGAAATTATTATAGTTTCCCTAGTCTCGAGATTATTATAATCTCATATAGGCAGTATATATACTAATAGCCAGTCATATGCATATGCGTAGGCTTGGATAACGGTTTCCGTTTCCAAGAGAACCTAGAAGCAGTACTCTATGGAAAGACGACTGATAGCCTGATTGCTTAGAGTGGATCTTCTATCCCTCAAGCTGAGAATCGGGAATTCTGTAAAGCCCGACCTAGAGGTAGTTCCTAGGGTTAAATTCCGCTTACTAACTTAGAATAGAGTAAGTGTCATAAATATTGAATAATATTTTGTACTAATGTCGGTTTTGCAGGGAATTATATAATGAGAATAAGAAGGGACATTATAGTCTTCTTGTTCAATGCACGGTCGTTGACACATCCTGAGGGACCCGTCCTTTACCAATACTACTGAGGATGCAAGGGGACTAGAGCTGGACCTGATCCATCCTTTGTTGAGTTCCTGGATTGTCTTTTCTATCTCTTCTTTGAACTTCTTAGGATGGCGGTCGGGCGTGGTGATAACAGGTTTGGCCCCTTCCTCCAACTCGATGGTGTGCTCAAAGCCTCTATGTGGGGTTATACTAGGTGGGATATCAGCGAAGACCAAACTGTGCTTATCCAACACCGCATGAAGCTCCTCATCCATGTAGTAAGTTTGTTGCTTACTAAAAGGTTCCATCGATACCACGCAGTGTGCCGCCCAGACAACATCATCATGTTTGAAAATTGCTTCCATCCGTTTGGCCGAAACCTCCCTCGGGCCGCCATTCGACATTCCTCTTAGAACCACCTTCTTGGCATCCACCTAGAATGAGAATTTCCTCCTCTTGACGCTTTGTGTGTACTGGTTGAGGGTCTTCATGCATTGAATGCCCAATATGACATCCATATCATCTAGATCTACCACAATGAAATCATCTGTCACCGTGTAGTTTCCCATGGTGATGCTCAATTGCGGGACCAGATGAGTACATGACAAGAGATTTCCTCCTGCCACCTTGACTTCGAACCCTTCATGTTCCTCTGTACGCAATCCCCTCCGGGTGACGAGTGATGGGTTGATGAAGTTAAGTGTGTCACCATTGTTGAGCGTGACTATAACTCGCTGCACCTGGAGTGTACTACGTACCCGAAACAAACTGCACCTTGGAGTGCCTGCTAGTGTCGCAATGTGCCTCCCCTCCGTACCAGTGTGGCAATTTTCTCGGCACGATTTATTTCTTCAGTAGACTCCTCTTTTGTTGCTCAAAATCTTCATTCTCCTCATCGTCAGACACGACCTCAATGTAGTGGATCTTTCCCTTGCCTAAGCATCGGTGCCCTAGTTCCCACGACTCCCTGCAAGTGTAGCAGAGTTTCCTCCTCCTTAGCTCTTTCTTTGTGGCCTCATCCAATGATGACTTCTTCGGATAGGGTTTGTTGTCTTTTTCCTTCGGAGCGAGGGGTGGTTTGGCATGTGAGTAATTCTTGGAAGAAGAAGATGAGGTAGCCATGTCACACGCCTTCTTAATCGCTTGGATCAACATGCTAGGGTTGAACTCTTTGACCCAACCCTTTAGGGATTCCATCAACTCATCTATAAACAATACATGCTGATAAAGACTTGTCTCTTTTTAAAGTAATTTCATGCTTAGAATGAGATTTTTAATCCCGACTGCATATTTAAGAAAAGTGAGTGTTTGGAGCTTTTTATGAAGGGAAGATCTTGGCGCATTTTACGTATGCAGGGGAAGTACTTGCACTTGTAATCAGGTCTTAAAAATCTGATTTCAAGTGATTTTCAATGTATCCAGGACTGCCTCCAGATTTGGGAAGATCAACCACAACTTTTGAGAAGAACTTTCATGTCATTTGCAACCCGAAATCGCAGTATTGAGGGAAAAACATGGGAAGAATCATACACGTTGCAGCTCGCAAGTGAGGGGAAGTTTTCTCTGTATGTCTGAGGTGGTGAGATATTTGAGATGTCCAAACATCTCTGTTTTTGCACGAATATTCCTCTACATCTTGAAGCTATTTCCCTTCACTAGAAAGTCACTTTGATTTGCCTCCAAAATCCACTCATCATTTTGCAATTTTGAGAAGAACATTTTTGCTTCATTTGAATGTCATATTTCTCCTTAGAATGCTTGGAATCTCCTCCTTTTGGATCAAAAACTATATCAGGAATTCCATTTCCTTGCAGAACTTCATGTGTGGTGGAAAGTGCTTTAGATCCCGTCCAGGAATGTATCCAAATTCAACATAAAATAGGCACCCATCATCTGTTAGAAGAAGGTTTTCAAGATGCTTCTTCATTGTCAAATTTAGGAGACATGAGCTCTACTTGCATCCACATAATACCACAACTTCCAATGAAGTTGTCTTTCATCTTCACTTAGTATTTGCATAGGAGGGTTCTTCAATATTTTTCATATTTTCTTATACAGGAAAAGCTCAGAAAAAACGTGCCTGGGAAGTTCCATTTTTTCTTGTAGAAGACAAAAGAATTATAAGACTTCTGAAAAGCACCTTCCAAATGCACAAAACTGCTCTTAAAAACCATGCGAATGATGGTAAAAAACTCCCACACAAGCATTTAAAGGATAATTACAGATTTGAATCATGCTGAGAATTTTTTACAATTCAATGCAAAAAATGATTTGTGTGTTTGTGAAAGATATGAAATACCAATGCATCAATCTAAGACGGGCAAGTGAGGCAGACTACTTCCAGTTAAAAGATTTTGACAGGATTGTTAAATCTGTTAATGATAATTTGAAGTCAATTTCCTACCAACTTTCAACTGAGATTCGTGAAAGATTCCCTCGAGAAGAAATTCTTGAAACCATAGGTTGCGTGTTTTCCTCATTTTTGGAAAAAACGTCGGAGATACACAAACTGATGCACATATCTTTCATAAAAAAATTGATGAATTGATGAGAGAGTTTTCAAAACATGTAGATTGAAATAAACAACCAATGAAGGAATTTTAGATTCAGCTAATCTTAAAAAACAATGTAGACAATTTGCATCATGTATGAAATTGCAGTTGAAAAACTTGGAGAATCCATTTGAACCTGGTGCAATAACCAGGCTTTGGAAAAGGATAGAGCAGAGTGAAGTATTGCGTGATTCATTATCAGAATATTTCAAACTTGCTGATTTATGTCAAACAATGATATTGGGGTCGGTGGAAGATGAAAGAGTTTTCAGTGCATTCGGGTTTTTGAAATCAAAGATCAGAAACAAACTAGACAAAAATTTGGAAACTTGCATGAGGTTGTTTGTAACTCACTACAATGTTAGAGATTTTCCTTATGATAGGGTGTTGTTTCATATAGCCTCGATCGGATAAATTCATATTATAATGCATATATCAATTAGAGAAATTCATCATACTAAAGCATATATTATCGATCATTATATATATATAATGATAATTATTATTATCATCATATATATATATATTAATATATATACGATTTTCTTTATGATCGAATCAACTCGATAAACATTAGTATTGAATCGTAATTGATATTGAATCAGTATCAACCGATATCAATTAGTATTGAAATCGTAATTAGTATTGGATCACTATCAACACGATCGTAATTAGTATTGGATCGGTATCAACCCAATAACAATTGGTATTGAATCATTATCAACCCAATAGTTAATATTGAAGCAATGTTAATGCTGTGTATTACCAAAGGGTGTGACAATGAGTGACGCCTATGATAGGCGCGACTCCTTGAGGAGTCACGCCTATCATAGACTTGACTCCTTGAGGAGTCACGCCTATCATAGACGTGACTGATCATTATTGGCATATATTAATATTGATCGGACTGTTCAGTACTAGCACCAAAATCAATAAGTGCGAAGTACAGTGAACAACAATACAATTTCATATATATTCCTTCATTTAAGCATAGTCGAATTACAAGTTTATTACATTTATATACACTCAGTTTTATACTCTTGAAAATAAACATCAACACTGTTAGAATCAAGATATATATATATTATATATAATCAGCATTATATATAATGGAAATTGAAATTGAATAATAAGTTTGCCTTGAATCTACATGGTATCAGAGCTCTGGTAAAGGAAGATCCGAGAAGCTCTCAAACTTGAGAAATTCAATATGAATTATAATATATCACATTTATATGGCAAGCGCTATCAGATTTGAGGATAGGGTTTAAGGAGGAAACAATTTCTCATCATGGAAATTCAGAATTAAAATGATTCTAAAAGAAAATAAAGTCGAGTCATTCATAAAGGAGGAGAAAAAGGAGCCAAAGAATGATCCCGAAAAATCCAATTGGATTGAAGGAAATGAAAAAACTATGAAGATCATAGTTGATGGTGTTAGACCATATATTGCCGATACTGAAAAAATATGAAACTGCCTATCATATGTTTAAATCACTCGAAAGCACGTATGAGATAAACAATGCTAGCATAACCCTAGCCCTAAAGAGGGAAATTAATCATATAAGTATGAATAAAGGAGAATCCATTAATGCATACTTTATGAGAATATCCTCTCTAAGGGATGAATTGTCAACACTTGGATATGTAATTCAGAGCAAAGAACTGACTCTCATTGCACTAGATGGGCTATCAAACAGTTGGGAGACTTTTGTTCAAGGCATTAGTGCAAGGTTTAAATATCCAAACTTTGAGCCACTAAGGTCTGATTGTCTTCAAGAAGAGTCAAGACAAAACAAGAAAGGGATCAAATAAAAGAACATAGATGAGGATCTTCATGTGTCAAATGTAAAATCTCACAAAGACAAGAAGAAACACTTTAAGAAGAGGAAGGACCATTATGAAAAGGTTTCATCTAAGAAAGCTGCTTCTCACATTCAATGTTTCAGATGTGATCAATATGGGCATTATGCAGCTAGATGTCCAGATAGAATTAATCAACTAGCTACATTTGCCAAAGTGAAAAGAAATAAAAATGAGCATGATTCAGAGAAACATGTATTCTACTCTGCTCTCTCTAATCAAGTATCCAACAAATCTAATACATGGATCATAGATAGCGGGTCATCAAGACACATCACTAGATATAGAGAACTATTGGACTCTATGATAGAAGAAATTGATGAAGAGGAAACCATTGGAGACAACTCTGCACATCCAGTAAAAGGTGTTGGACCTCCACCATTAAGTTGAAGTCTGGCATGTCTATACAACTCACCGGAGTTCTTTTCGTTTCTGGCATCAAGAGGAACCTAGTCTCCATATCCGCACTTGAGGATAATGGGTATAGAGTAACCTTTATGGATAGCAGGGTGATGGCATGGCCAACGGATTCTTCTATCAAGAAAGCTATAACTGTAGGGCATAGAAAAGGCTACTTGTATGAGGTATGTATTGAACCTAATCTTGCCCTAACTCTTGAAATTGCAGACTCTAATGAGACATGGCATAGAAGATTAGGACATTTAAACTTTCGTGCCTTATCTTCCATGGAAAAGTTAGTCACTGGCTTACCTAAGTTAAAGAAATATCATCCAGGTACATGTAAGGGGTGTACCCTAGGCAAAAATACTAAGGGAGCTTTTCAAAGTAGTTCTAGTAAAGCAAGTAATGTCTTAGAACTAGTTCACTCTGACCTGTGTGGACCCATGTCTGTACCTTCTATGGGAGGGTTTCTATATTATGTAATATTTGTTGATGATTTCTCCAGAAAAACCTGGATATACTTTCTCAAATGTAAAGAATCAGAAGAGATCCTTAGAAAATTTAAGGAATTCAAATCCTTCTTTGAAAACTCCTCTAGGAAGAAAATAAAAACCCTAAGAACTGATAATGGGAGGCAATAAACCTCTGACATTTTTAGAGAATTTTGCAAAGTAGCTGGGATTAAGAGGGAGATCACTATTCCTTACAACCCTCAACAAAATGGGGTTGCTGAGAGGAAAAATAGAACTATTGTAGAAGCAGCTAAAGCCATGGTCCTTGATCAAAATTTAGAAACCTATCTTTGGGTAGAAGCCTTCGACAATGCTGTATACATACAAAATAGATGTCCTCACTCCCATATTGAAGACAAAACTCCTGAAGAAGTTTTCACAGGTGTAAAGCCAGATATCACTCACTTAAGGATATTCGGATGCCCTGTTTATTTTCATGTACCTAAGAAAAGAACAAAACTAGAACCTTCTGGAAGAAAGGGAACTTTTGTTGGGTATAGTGAAACTTCTAAAGCCTATAGAGTATTTGTACTTGGACATAGCAATATTGAACTCTGTAGAGATGTAATAGTTGAGGAAGACCTAGCTTTTAAAAGGGTTAGAAATTCTATTGAGTCGGAAAGTAATACTCCACCTTCAATGTAATGACCCGAACCGGGTCTCTCCCAAATTTCACAAATATATCTTATGCAGATTTAAACAAATGCAATAAACCATAGATTCAACAGTAATAAAACAGCAGTACATATTCATTCAAACCCTTAGCAACATTGTTGCATTATAAAATAACAATGGGATTTCTCACAATCCAAAGCTGAACTCAACATGCAATAGAATGAAAATCAACAGAAAAGAACCTGTGAATACAATGGTGAACTCTGCTGTGAATCCGCACCGTAGACGAACTGGGGCTACGTCCAATCCACCTCTGAGCCAAAAGGGTTTTTGTCCTAAGGCTGAATTCGAAAGCTGAAAGCTTCCTGATATCTCCAAGAGATAAATATAATATCCAAAAACTAAGCATGCCAAAATGAGACTCCAAGTCTTCTTTTAAAGCTGCAGCTGACTCTTCAGCTTCCCCACTTTGTTTCTTCATATTCCACTTAAAGTCACTTTTTAAGTAATTATAACGTTGGGTTAGAAAGTGACATAATAAAATAAAGTAGGAATCTTCTGGCATTAAAACGGAGGGCCAAACGAACTCGGATGAAGACGTGTGATAGCTTGCCGGAAAGCTCTCGGCAAGACGCTCCAAGTCCACTACTGAAATGCCAGGAAAACTGAGTTCTGTCGACTTACTATAAATAGTAAGTACCCTGGAAACCCTATGAAAACTGCCCCGATTGGCCTAAAACTGAAAATGCCTAGGCCAAACATCCCTCTGATCCTCTGCCAAACTTCGGTTAGCCCCGGACCATGGTGAAAAGGCTAACTATAAGGGACGAAATAATATGCCCCGAAAAGGGGACATTACAAATCATCCCTTTCCGGAGATTGCTTGCCCTCAAGCAATCAGTATCTGCATGCTGCGATCATAATACCTGGATCCCAGACCAACCTCAGGGAAGCTGCTCCACTAACCTGTCGTGTGAAACTGAAACAAATATTATGCCCTGACCTGTGAAGCCATTCACACAGCAACAAAACAACAACCAGTCTAATGTTAGGATCCCAAATCACTGTAGGATCAGTCATACCAAACTGCCCTGTGTCGCCATCATCTGTGAGAAAGTTCTCAACCCGACTGAGAACCTCACGCCAACTGAGATCACTGGCACCTCTATGGTCAGATGTAAGGCGAAACCATACCTCACACCAATCAACTCCCTAAATGAATACCAACCGCAAGTACGTCCCTCCTGGATCCCATAAGCAAAAGGGCCATCCATCTCCCCAGCTGGCTGAAAAATCCCTGAGACCCGATGCCCCTACTGAGTGAATCACCAGAAATGTCCAACTGCCATAACACTGCCCCTTTGATCTGTCGCCCGAACTGGAAACTGTACTGAAGAGGCAAGATACGCAGACTGTCGGACAAGGCTTCCATCTGCAAGCGAGGAAGCATACCAAACCAATCACTCACCCCACACCTCTGCAATAATCGGGAAAGAAAGGTCCCCGTAGGTGGGCTGAATGGAAAATGAGACATCTCATCATCAACGAGAGGTAGTGCACGGAAAGGCACATCACCCATCATGCCACAAGACATAACTGCCCGTCTTGGACTGCTGGTGTAAAATCCACACTGCACAGCAACTGAGCTCATCTCACTACTCCAACCTGGTGACCAAGATTCACCTCTAACAGCTGACGCTGGGTCCCAAATTCTGTAATCGACCTCATCCTCGTCATGGGGATAGGAAATACCTTCCTCATCTAGCTCGAAGAAAGGATTATCAAATATCAAATCAGCATCCATCTCAAACAAGAAGTTGTCGATCGCCTGAAAGTTGTCCAACTCATGAAGAAACTTTGGATGGTGCAAAGATCTTTTGGGACAGATATCCAAATCATAGGTCTGTTGTATGCTATCGAGTTCCTGAATCACCTCCTGAAAGAATTCGGACCTTTCCCTGTCGTCCTGTTCCCTGTACTGACTAGTGGCAACAATCTGATTTCTTTCTTCCTAAAGAGCAAGACGTGTGTGTTTCAATGTTTCCTGAGCAACATTAAGCTCTTTGTTGAGCTTATTAACCTCGTCACTTTTTCTCCTCAACTGCTGAGCATAATTTACAACAACCTGTAACAGGTAGTCACGATTTGAAAGTAAACATAGATATTCTGATTTCCAATCCTCAAATGCTGTTTTGACCCGCTGTAAATCTGCAACATCAGATCCAATCCTTATACCACCTTGTCCTGTCTCTTTTTGAGCTTTCCTGTAAAGGTCCTCAATGATCTGGTGAGTTCTATCATGGTGAATAAGAGCTGTAGTAATAGCATCGTTATTCACTTTCAGCTGATTCATCAAGGCATGCTTCTTATCGTTATCATTTTGAAATGCACTATCAGATTGTTCATCCAATTCATCATTATGCATACGTGATGCGCTGCTATAGAAATCACATGATTCCTCATATTTTGTACCCTGCATATTTGCTACCTCTTCTTTAGTCTTTCCTTCATGCATGGATTCAATATTTGTTTTGCAATTCCCGGCTTCAACGACAACCTCATAAGGCTTTTCTTCAATAACTGACTTAGTTTTTTGTTCACTTATAGGTTGATTAATGATAGATGGAAACTCCTCATATAAATCTCTGCACCTATCTTGTGCAAGTAGATCTCAAGCCAAATCCTGACACTGCTTCCTTTCCTTTAAAGTTTTGCGTTGAAGCTTTGGATGAAAGTCCATGAAACTAGAGAAGGTTAAATCTCTCTGAACCTATGGAGGAAGTGTGTTATACTCGTCATACATGCCGAGTATTTCTGTCCTTTTGTCAAGTTGTGAAATCTGAGCTAACTGTTGTTGAACTTTAGCAAGATCCTTCCAGACCTTTTCTAAACCATGCATCTTTCCTAGCTAGAAAATACTTGTCTCTGCAGGTGAATGTTCAGACTTATACTGCTCAAAATCTTCAGATAAACTTGTAGATGTTGCGTAAATCCCTTTCCTATGATGGTGAAAAGTAGTTTCTATTTCAATAATACGAACAGGTATTCCACCCTGTAACCGACACCGAAATTCTGAATACTGCTTTTACTGTAAGGCTGTAAGTGAATATTGCCTCCAATGGCATGATGTGGAATTGCCTTCAAGAAAGTGAGACCACTGAAATGATTCTAACTAGCTGATTATCAAAAGGATTGCACAAGTTCTGAATTCTGGAGAAATCGCTACTTGACTAATTTGTGCAAGATAAGCAAATGTAGTGTTTTCTTATTCAACTTCCTCAATACATAAAATGAAATGCATCCAGACCAAAAAGAACACACCACTAGCAAGGAAAATTACCCATCAAACTACGAGGGCCAGCATTTGTATGAACTCTGGTTTATAATGTAAATAATATTTTTTCAATTTAAAACCAGAATGGATCCCAAAAACGTGCACCTTATATTTCCAGCACTTGAAGCAATGGAATGGACAAGAGGGAACCTTTTGACCTCAGTTCTGAATTGGACAATTTGAATTAGGTATTGTTAATGCTTCCAGCAGATATCCAAGTTCAGGTAACAGAAATATTGCTGCCACGCACAGGAGTGAGTAAGAATATTTACTTCCGCCAATTTGAAAGTCTTCAAACTGCATGAAGATAGCCACAACCTTTCTAAGACTGCTTTAGATTCAACCGTCTCCAATAATGGCTCTCACCAATATCTGGTGATTTCCTGTAAGGTATGGTTCATTAAGATTTTGCTCCCAGGCAACAATGGATACTGAATTAGTCGACAGCCAGCTCCAATAATATGAACCAAAGAAACTGGCTACTTGATAAGGATTGCGTTGTTTTCTATTCCCTCCAAAATATGTTAATCTCAGCAGCAAGAGCAAGTTCTCGGACACGGTAGTTGTATAGATAGAAACCCGACTCCCATTGTATGAGTCAACTCCAAGGATGGAAGCTGTGTCTTGCAATTCTTGGAATCCTTACGGTAATGAGATTTAGTCAGGCCTGAACAAATCTTTCAACATGATTAGGATCACTGCTAACAGGCTTCAATTATTTCATAGGAATGGTGTTTATTCATTTACAAATGATGTCGTCTTTGCTGGAATGTCTTATCGTCTCCACGGTTACGGTTGCTGGAACTTGAAAATCACACCTGTTCTATGTTGCAATACTCTTTTATGGAGTTCTCGTATGAACATTCGATATAGCCACCATTCTGCCCTGGCATTGCCGAAACAGAAAATGCCATACGGCAATACCACTTCCCACGAGGTCTTCAAAACGTGGGAATATGAAATGCCAAAACACAAAGATTTATAGCTTTAAAATATGGCAACCGATAAACTTAGAAGAGTCGGTGTAAATAATCATATAGTTGGCCCCTCATATTTTCGAGATATCTTCTCATGTGGACACCAAGTATTAAATTATAAATCATTAATTGGCAAAGACTTGCTCAATTATTATCGGGTCCCCATCCTTTTAAAATGTATAAACTCAAAGTAGATGATAAACTGAGAGCTTCGAATATTAAATGCAAATCTCCAAGGCTACTATCGGGTCCCACTGATTTAACATTCAAAACTTCACAAGCAATCACAACAAATGACAAGTGAGACTTACGGGAATATTAATTTATTCAAATATTTCCGCAGAACCTTTATATTCCCTTTTATTTATTTGCCCCACGGTATTGTTATTTCTCACGGCTATTGTTTCGAGCAAACATTCTTTCTCAATTATTAATGTTTCCCAAACGTTGGAAACTTCTCCGTGCATATAAAATCTCCAAGCAAATAAATTGGCCCCACACTTTATAAAGTGCCCAAGTTTATGAAATTAATAATACCAAGGCACAAGAACTCATGGCAAAATTATTTGATTGTTCATCATGAAATAATCAAATTGCTACAACTGCAAATTCTTCTTAACTGTATATTTTTTTTTTCATATTCCTGAAGCAGCTTATCTTCAAATTTATTTCTGAAGAAAACCTCACAATCTGAAATTTTCTCTGATAAAACTCTGATAAACCTTTCTGGAAAATTGTTTTTTCGAATAAACTCCACAGGTTGGCAGGAAAACCGGCTCTGATACCACAGTAATGACTCGAACCGGTTCTCTCCCAAATTTCACAAATATATCTCATGCAGATTTAAACAAATGCAATAAACCATAGATTCAACAATAATAAACCAGCAGTACAATCCAAAGCTGAACTCAACATGCAATAGAATGACAATCAACAGAAAAGAACCTGTGAATACAATGGCGAACTTTGCTGTGAATCCACACTGTAGACGAACTGGGGCTACGTGCAATCCACCTCTAAGCCAAAAGGGTTTCCGTCCTGAAGGCTGAATTCGAAAGCTGAAAGCTTCCTGATATCTCCAAGAGATAAATATAATATCCAAAAACCAAGCATGCCAAAATAAGACTCCGAGTCTTCTTTTAAAGCTGCAATTGACTCTTCAGTTTCCCCACTTTGTCTCTTCATATTCCACTTAAAGTCACTTTTTAAGTAATTATAACATTGGGTTATAAAGTGATAATAAAATAAAGTAGGAATCTTCTGGCATTAAAACGGAGGGCCAAACGAACTCGGATGAAGATGTGTGATAGCTCGCTGGAAAGCTCTCGGCGAGACGCTCCAAGTCCACTACTGAAATGCCAGGAAAACTGAGTTCTGTCGACTTACTATAAATAGTAAGTACCCTGGAAACCCTATGGAAACTGCCCCGATTGGCCTGAAACTAAAAACGCCTAGGCCAAACATCCCTCTGATCCTCTGCCAAACCTCGGTTAGCCCTGGACCATGGTGAAAAGGCTAACTATAAGGCACGAAATAATGTGCCCCTTAAAGGGGACATTACATTCAAACCTAGAAGAGGATCTTGCTGCTGAGCTTCAGAGGGAGTATCCTGAAGAGGAAGAAAAATGAAGTACAAAACTCACCTCAAGAGAATCTTAAGAAAAGACCGCTTTGGGCCACCAAAGCAATGGAAGAAGCAAAGAACTATGCAGCTCCTTCAAGGACCTTCAAAGAAAGTAAAAGGCCTCGAAAATTTTCCAGCTATGTGGCTTTAATGAATGATCTCTCTAAGTCTGAACCTTCTAATGCATCAGAAGCTCTCAAACACCTAGTATGCAAGGATGCCATGACTGAAGAATAGCAGTCCATCTTAAAAAATGATGTTTGGGAAGTTGTTTCAAGACCAAAGGAAAAATCTATTGGTTCATCCAAGTGGCTATTCAAAATCAAGTATGCTGCAGATGGCAGTATAAAGAAACATAAAGCCAGATTTGTTGCGAGAGGTTTCTCACAGAAAGAAGGAATTGATTATGAGAAAACATTTGCACCTATTGCCAGATATACCTCAGTGAGAGCAGTTCTAGCCATCGTAGCAGCCAAAGGATGGAAAGTTCATCAGATGGATGTAAAGATTGCATTCCTAAATGGGAAAATAGAGGAAAAAGTCTAGTTAGAGCAACCAGAAGGATTTGAGATTCACACTGCAGAATCTCATGTGTGCAGATTGAAGAAAGCTCTCTATGGACTTAAACAGGCCCCTAGGGTATGGTATCAGAGAATCGATAGCTATCTCATGGGATTGGGATTTTCTAAGAATGATGCATATCCAAATCTATACTTCAAGCAAAGCAAAGGTGATATGTTAATATTAATCTCTTATGTTGATGATTTGTTAATTACAGGAGAAGATCATCTTATTGATCAATGTAAGAAAGATCTTGCTAAAGTGTTTGAAATGAAGGATTTAGGCCTTCTTCATTACTTCCTTGGATTGGAAGTTTGGCAGAACTCAGACAACATTGTGCTTAATCAAGGAAAGTACACCTTGGACATATTGAAGAGATTTCGTATGATAAATTGTAGGCCCATGTCTTCTCCCATGGAAATAAACCTTCATAAACTAAAAGAGGCAGCAACAAATTATCCATTTGCAGATCCTACCCTCTACAGGCAGATAATTGGATCTTTGATGTACCTGGTTAATACCAGACCGGATATCTGTTATGCAGTAAATGCTTTGAGTCACTTCATGGGTGGGCCTAAGGAGATACATCTTATGGGCGTGAAGCATATTATGAGATACCTTCAAGGGGTACTCTAAATTATGGACTCAAATATGAGAAAATTGACTTGAATCTACATGGATTCACAGATTTTGATTGGGCCGGAAGTGTAACTGATAGAAAAAGCACCTCAGGTTGCTGCTTAAGTTTGGGATCTGCCATGATATCTTGGATGTGCAGGAAATAGTCTTCAGTGGCTCAGAGTTCTACAGAGGCCGAATATATTGCAGCCTCTATGGCAGCAAGAGAAGCAGTATGGCTCAGGAAACTGCTTGTGGGATTATTCGGTAAGCCGTTGAAACTTACAGTCATCCATTGTGATAATCAGAGTTGCATAAAACTTTCTATGAATCCTGTATTTCAAGATAGTTCCAAGCATATAGAGATTCCTTATTATTTTGTGAGAGACATGGTGGATATGAATGTGATGAATTGGAATATATTAGTACAGGAGTTTAGACAACGGATATACTAACCAAGCCACTTGCGAGAGTAAAAGTTGAACACTTCAGGAAAGGTCTTGGTATGATTGAATTGTAATCTTTACTTATATATATATATATATATATATATATATATATATATATATATATAATATATAAGATGTTTAATGTGTAAACTTCTTTTGTCATATGTGTTGATATATGACTTTATGGGCTCTACCCCCTGTATTCATCTCTAAAAGGTGACGATCTTTTGAAAATGAACACTTGTATTTAAATATTATAAGATGACGATCTTGTAATATTGATATCATGCTGACTTGATATCATTCATGGATGTGCCGTGATCTGTTATGGTAGACATTATGTGACGTAATGTCAGTGCACATACCATAACTAGGATGTATAAGGAGAATGTAATATTCTCAATCATATCATCCTTTAAGTGTCAAGAGTTATGTGATACTTATCATCACGTGTTATGTGATGTTTGTCTTCACAAGATATGTGTGACTTCTTATCACGAGTTATGTGATATACTTAGTGCCACGAGTTATGTGTCACCTCACAAGTTATGTGATTCTTATCATCACGTGTTATGTTGTGATGACCCTAATTTTAGCAGGTTGTGGCAGTGACCGGGTCAGCTCATCATCACGACCCTCGTGAGCTGATGGAGAGTTTTGAGGGCCCCAGTTGACAAACTTACTATTTTTAGTAAGTTTGGACTTACTATTTTTAGTAAGTCAGTTGGTCAGTTTCCATTTCTGACAGGGCAGTACCAGCAGTGGTCAATTCTCCAGACGATATTCAGTTATTCAGTTTCTTGGATTGGGGACTTACTATTTATAGTAAGTCTATATTTGGCAGTTGCCATTTATGGCAGGGCAGTGATGAGCATGTTGGTCATTCAGTATGACAGGTGTTGCAGGAATCATCATCATAATTATATTTAATAATTACTTGTATTAATTAATAACAATATGTTATTAATTAATATTAAGCTGATATTATAATAATAATAATACTTTATTATTATTATAATGTTTTGGAAGTTTATATTATTAAGGGCAGTTAACTGATGATGGTTTTTGGGAAACATTGGAGACCAAGGAGTTATAAATAAAGGCTCATTTGCGAAGTAAACTATCTATTGAATATTGATTATTGAATTTCTTCTTGGGAATTGTTCCTACTTTCTGTGCCCTAGCCAGGGTCAAATTAGTTGATGGAAGACTGATTCTTCTTCATCTAATCCATGATCGATTGCTGATGTACGATCGATTGTCCCCATTTAATTGCTGATGTATAATCAATGGTTGCTTCTTCGTGCTGTTGTATACGAGAAGTTCTGAATTCTGAAGCTGATTGTTTGAACTGAGGCTTGCGCAAGAAGCCAAATTTTGTGTTTAATTGGAATTGTAGGAGGTTGAAGTCTATTGACGCTGGCTGCAGAAGAGTTCCACCTGATAATTGCTGCCACCATTGGAGTATGTTGCATGCCATGATACCCAGTCATAAGCCATCAAACAGGAGGACGTGGGCTCATTAAAATCGTGGGCTGATATATATGTTGCGTGAGCACCATAGAGGGGTGGATGTGGCCTAAATGAGGCACGGGTAGACAGGCAACATGCTAGGAGTGTTCACGCTGTGTAATAGCCGCGTAAGGGTGCAGACCGTGGGGATTGCAGACAGGGCCGTGTGAAGAGTGCAGGCTGTGGGGAGTAAAGGAGGTAGCCGTGGGAGTTGTATATAGCAGACAGGGCCGTGTGAAGGGTGCAGGCCGTGGGGAGTAAAGGAGGTAGCCGTGGGGGTTGTATATCGGTAATTGTGTTGGCATAGTATCCTTGCGTGGGGACTGAAGGAGGTAGCTGCCATCCCATGCTCACATACAAACAGTCAACACCAGGTTCTTCCCTTGAAATGTCGCATTTACTAAATGACTTGTGA